>JAMFLL010000872.1:0-24080 GCA_027475725.1 Pythium rhizo-oryzae | reverse complement strand
ATCCAGTTGGTGGCAACTTCAAGGACCGAGAAGGGCCAGTCGAGCCGCATGCAAGTGATGTCGCGACCCTGAGATACACCTGCAGAGGTCGAGACGATAAACCCCCCCCCCCCCCCCCCCCCCCCCCCATCTTTACACGATCGATAGCTTGAGGACTGGTGCGAGTTGGTCGTTCGGTTTATTGGCGTCTGTGCAATTTTTGGGTACATGAAGAACGGCCATTTGCGTTTCATGTTGACGCGTTGGGATTGAGAGGAGCACCGCCCGCAAGCATATGATGCCGAGAGAATCAAGATCGCGCATGCTCTGGCGTATTTACACACACTACAGCCAGTCCTGGTGCATCGCGATCTAAAGTAGTTCAGCCTCGTGTCATCCGAGCTTCACACACCAAAGATGCCGTGCACGGACGAGAATGCGGCGAACACGGGCCACAAGCTATCTGAGTCAGCGGTCTTCCCGACGTTGCCGATCTCATTCTCAGAGCACGCGCGCCCTGACTTGTTGGATCTCGGTCTTGACTGCGTGCAATTCGACGTCACGAAGCGACCTACGTTCGGTTGAGGTGCTGTATCGTGTCCATTAAATTTTTGCGTTTTTGGATTGCAAGTTTCAACGATGAAGTTATGGTTGAATATCCTAACGATTCCGACCTCTGATTCCGGTCTGATCGTACCATAATACAGTAAGTTGGCTCAGATGCACATATTTCATTCCGACCAAAAAGATCCAAAGGGATATGTGTCCTAGTTGCTTCCTAGTTGTCATTGTGGAACGCAACCGTCACACCGCCGATAGCGAGCGGTCGAGCGAGCCGGCGGAACCTATGGCTAAGCATGTACGTTAGGGGCGGCGCTTGCGCCGCAGGTTCGGGTTTTAGTCCTGTTGTGTAGTGATAACCACAGGGTGACTGGTGTGGTCCACACTAACTTAGGTTAGTCCTGGTCGGAATGGGGTCGGAACCCAACCCTAGGTCGGAGCCGTTACGGTATGTTGCGTGGGCCCAGTGCTACTATGATACTCGGTGTGTGCTGGTCTTCTCCTGTGACTGTGATATATCATCGTTGGAACCATGACATAGTGACATCGCGGCGCCCGCGACATCGACTCCCGCGCGCCAGTGACGGTTCAAGGTTCAGGCCCCGGACCGGTCTCTAGAACCGCGGTTCAGTGTGCGGGCCGGGCGTGTTCGAGCCAGAGCGCGGGCGGGGGGGGGGGGGGGGGGGGGGAGAAACGGGGAGGTCCGGCAGCGGGGGAGTCCCTCAGGCGTGTGGGAGAGCCACGTGCCGGTCAGTCGAGAAGTCCCGCGCCAAGGAGAAGAAGACGCGAGATCAAGCACGGCACAAGTAAGTACTAGGAGTAGATAGCGTAGTCCGTCTCGGGAGGACTCTGTTGGCGCCGTTGGAGAGCCGTAGGTCGGGGAGGGCGGGTCTGTGTGACGCTCCCGTACTCTGTGTGTGACGCGTGGACTGGGTGTCCGTCGGCCTGTGTGGCCCCTGCCTGTGTGGCTCTGCCTGTGTGGCCCCCGCCTGTGTGGCTCTGCCTGTGTGGCTCTGCCTGTGTGGCTCTGCCTGTGTGGCTCCTGCCTGTGTGGCTGTGGACTGTGTGTCCGTGATCTTAGGCTCGATAACGGCTGCTGAACAGAGCGATCCCTTTAGTTGCTGACGTACTCTTTTCCTCCCGCTGTGTTTCTGTTTGGTCTAGGTACTCGTGGAGGTTTGCATCCCCGCGTTCAGCCCTCACGGATATCACTTGGTGGAGAAGCTGGGTACGCCAGAGCGACCGGCGTACTCGACCCAGAAGTAGACCAAGACGGACGAGCGGGGCGAGCGACTTCGTCGGCGGAGGAACAGAGCGTCTATACGCGTTACCACCGACCCGCCGCCAGCGCAACCGGCCGTTCAAGTAGACGCGACTGTCGCGAGTGCAAGCGACAGCGAGGACTCGGGCGCCGACCAAGGACCCGGTGGAAGGAAACAGAAGGCGAAGAAGACAAGTGCGGCCGTGCAGCGCCTTCCGACGGTGCGGATCGGATCGAACGTGATGAGTGGGCAGCCACCTCCGGCGCCACCGGCACCGCCGGCACCGCCGGCACCACCCATGACGCCGCGAGATCGAGGCTTTGATGCTCGCAAACTCACCTTTGGAACTTACAACCCGGAGACCGACGGTGTCGTGAACAAGTGGCTGGTGAGCGTGAAGACGGGCGTTCGAGCGGACGAGCATTTGGTCGGGTCGAGCTGGTCGAAGAAGGCGCTCTACTTCGTGGCGGCATCTAAATTGCAGGGCAGTGCGGCGACGGCGTTCGAACAAATGGACATGATCATTACGGAGGACCAGCGGACCTTTGATTGGCTGGAGACTTGGCTCCTTCGACAGTACGGCACCAAGCTGACCGAGGCCGCGGCGGTCAACAAGCTCATGTCGAGGAAGAAGCGTCTCACGGAGAGCTACCAGGAGTACGCGATGGCGTTGCGCGAGATCGTGGAGGGCGTACCAGTGGCCGATCATTTCTTTATCGAGGCGTTCGTTGACGGCCTGGGCGACTTCACGGGTTCATTGGTGCGAACCGCCAAGCCGGCGACGCTGATGGACGCCGTGCACGCGGCGACTGAGGCACGCGCGAGCGATGGGCGAGGTACCGAGCAAGCGCCTGTGGCAGCGAGACCTAGATCTGCACGGACAGTCGGCAAGACGGTGACGCTGGAGCGCGGCGAGCCGGCGGTGATCAACTTGGTCGGCACGAAGGCGGCTGGCAAGGAAGACAGCGACCTCGAGGGTGACGAGCAGGCGCCAGCACCGCGGGACTCGGAGAAGGAGGCACCGCCGGTGCTGCAGCCGTGGCCCAAGAATCAGACGGTGAGGCAGTCGTCGGGTGGTAAGCGCAAGTGGCAGGGCCAGTCACGGAACGATGAAGGTGACGGAGGCGGGAGCCACTATGGTCCGCGGGCAACCAAGCCGCGCGTCGAGTCCGGCCAGAACACCAGGAAGTGTTATGGCTGCCGAGCTACCGACCACTTGATCGCGGACTGCGAAGTGTGGAAAGCGTTTCAAGCTTTCCAAGCGCAAAAGAATCAGGAAAACTAGCGAGGGGTGTGGGTGAGGACGGCTCACACTCCGCTCGGCAAGTCCCCTCGACGGCGGCTGGCGTCAAACCAGTTGCGCAGCCGGCCAAGAGACGAGAGTATGGCGGCGCGCGTGGAGCGAAACGCGAAGGGCAACAGAAGACGAACGCGGCGGTGGGCGTTGGCAGTGGGGATGTCGAGTCCAGCGTTGTGGAGAAGGGCTCGTGCGGCGGAGCGCCGCAGCGAGCGCGTGGGGCCGTGGCAGTCCACATGATTGGAGGTGACGGTCTGCCGACGGTGAGAGTGTGGCTACGAGGACGAGCGCACGGTGTGAAGCTCGACACTTGCGCGACGTTTACAGTGGCGGGGTCACGAATGAAGCGGTTTGGTGAGCGGCTGGCGATGGCACCGCCTGTGGCGTTCGTGCAAGGCCTGGGCGGCCACGAGCTACGGGTTGAAGGGGTGTGGCGCTTCCGGATGCTCACAGTGTACGAGCAGGTGGTGGAGATTAACGCGCTGGTGATTGAGGGCTGCGGAGAGGAATTCCTGCTGGGCAAGGATTTTCTCGTGAGCAAGCGAGCACGGATCGACTTTGAAACTAATGAGGCAACGTACCAGGAGGGAGAGAAGGTTCTGATTCTACCATTCTCGGTGGGAACCTCAGCGGGGGTAGCGTCGGTGCGTCTTGTTCGAGGCAGGAAGATCGCGACGCAGGCCCAGACGATAGTGAATGTGCCGGTTGAGGCGCCCGATGGCACTGTCGGCGTGTTCGAGCCGGCCACATTGCGACACAGCTGGTTGATGGTGCCACACACGGTTTCAGTGGTCGAGAAGGGCCACGTGGCGGTCCCGATTCTCAGCGTGCTCGGGCGGACCGCAAAGCTGCCGGCGCGGAGTCAGTTGGGGAAGTGGATCCCGCTGACTGAGGGTCTCGAGGTCCTCGAGTCTAAGGGTGGGCTCTCTCGCGCGAGCGTAGCCAAGTGGGTGGCGGCCTTGGGGGGTCAGCATCCAGACCCACTGCCGAACGAGAGCGACGCCGACTTGGGGCATCTGGCGAAGAACGACAAGGAGTTGCTGCTGAACGCGCTTCGTTGCTTCCCTCGTGTCGCCGTCAAGGACCAGGTGTGCCCGCCGTTGACCACGACGGGCGTGGAGCACTACATTCCGACCGGCGACGCCGCGCCAATTCTACACCGCGCGTGGCGAAAGTCGGTGAGGGGGAACGAGATCGTGGACGAGCACGTGTCCAAGATGCTCAAGGAGGGAGTCATCGAGATGGGCAACGGGCCCTGGGGTTTCCCTGTCGTCCTGGTGCGTAAGAAGGGCGGCAGCGTGCGGTTTTGCGTTGACTATCGAGCGTTGAATCGAGTGACGACCAAAGACGTGTACCCGCTACCGCGAATCGACGAGACGCTTGAGTCGCTCGGGGGCGCTCAGCTGTTTACCACACTAGATCTGTTGGCCGGTTACTGGCAGATTGGCGTGGCCGAGCAAGACAAGGACAAGACGGCGTTCGTGACCCGGCAAGGGCTGTTTCGATTCCGGCGGATGCCGTTCGGTCTCAGCAACGCCCCAGGGACTTTTCAACGACTCATGGACTGTGTCCTGCGTGGGTTGCTGTGGGTTTGTTGTTTGGTGTACCTTGACGACATCATCATCTTCACGAAAGGGTCGATGGAACGGCATGTGGTCGAGCTCGCGGCGGTGCTCGCGCGTCTGGAAGACAATGGCCTCTCTATCAAGCTCAGGAAGTGTAAGTTCGCGGCGACCGAGCTGGAGTACTTGGGTCACGAGCTCAGTCCGGAGGGTGTGCGACCGGTGAAGCGCCTGCTGGACGCGATCAAGCAGCATCCGGTGCCAACAGATGCGACGGGCATCAAACGGTTTGTGCATTTGGCGGGCTACTACCGACGGTTCGTGGACGGATTCGGTGTGAAGATGGCGCCGCTCACGCGGCTACTGCGGAAAGACACAGAATGGGAGTGGGGCGAAGACCAACAGCGCGCGTTCGACGACATCAAAGTGGAGCTGTGCAGCGGTCCGCTGCTGGCTTACCCGGACTTCAAGCGACCGTTCGTGTTGGCCACGGACGCCTCTGCCGTGGGGCTCGGTGCAGTATTGATGCAAGACCAGGGCAGGGGCATGCAGCCGGTGGGCTATGCAAGTAAGGTGAACTCACCGACGCAAGCGAAGTACCCCATCACGGAGCTAGAATGCTTGGCCGTGGTGTGGGCAGTCAAGCATTTCCGACCGTATCTGTACGGGCGTCGCTTCCAGATCGTGACAGACCACCAAGCATTACGGTGGCTTATGACGGCGAAGGACCTCAAGAATCGGTTGGAGCGGTGGGCACTGTCGCTACAAGAACGTGACTTTGAAGTGGTGTACAAGCCAGGGCGTGACAATGTTGTCGCAGACGCACTCTCAAGGGCGCCGGTCAACGTGGTGACGGCTGCGACGCCGGGAGTGACAAGTGCGACGGCGGAGGCGGTCTTGATGGGCAGCGGCGACGTTGAAGCACGGCAACTGGATGAGGAGACGATCGTGCAGCACCAGAGGCGAAGTGAGATGTGCCGTGTGGCGCTGGAGCGCGGCGAGTGCAAGAAGCTGCCGGTGCGGTTGGACGGGGACAAGGCTGTGGTCTTCACCGAGCACGGATGGCGTACGCTCCTGCCTCCGTCGTTGTGGGCCGTGGCTCTACGCGAGAGCCACGACAGCATCTGGGCCGGGCACCTACGAGGGCCGCAGACACTGGCGCATGTGCAGCGGGCATTCTGGTGGCCGGGTGTCAAGCGCGTGGTGCTAGATTGGGTGGCGAGCTGCAGGGACTGCGGTAGTCGCAAGATGCGGCCGGCGAAAGTGGTGCCGCCGTTGCGGAGTGTGCAAGTGGGTGCTGTCGGTGATCGCTGGGCGATCGACTTTGCTGGCCCCTGCCAGTGACGCCGCGCGGCAATCGGTACGCCATCGTGCTGACCGAGTATGCGAGCAAGTGGGTGATCGCGGTGCCAGCGCCGACACGAGAAGCAGCAGGCGTCGCGCGGGTGATAATGGACCGGGTTGTCTTCCAACATGGCCCGTTCAGAGAGCTCCTCACGGATGGCGCGCAAGAATTACAAGGCGAGACGGTGAAGCAGTTGGTGATCATGTTACAGGCAAGGCAATCTACGCCGGTGCCGTATCGACCGAACCTGATGGGGCTTGTCGAACGATACAACCGCGTGTGGAAGGATATGGTGGCACTTTACGTGGACGAGAAGCAAAACGACTGGGACGAGTGGCTGCCTGCGCTGGCGTACGCCTACAACGCGGCGGAGCACACGGTGACGGGGTTCTCGCCCTTCGAGTTGATGACGGGCCGAGAGCCGAAAACGCCGCGCGACTTGCTCCTTAGAGAGAGGTTGGAGACTGGCCAAGAGCCGCGCGAGTGGCATCGGAAGTTGAGTGAGAGGTTGCATGCGTCACACGAGCTGGCTGCAAGCGCGATCCGTAGAGAGCAGGCGCGTCAGGCGAAATATTACGATCAGAAGGCGCGACGACAGCACACGTTCGTACCTAGGGAACTGGTGTGGGTGTTTCGGCCGCCGCGAGGGCCTGGAATCACGAAGTTGCGCCACCACTGGCTGGGACCATGCCGTTTGTTGGAAAGTGCGGGCTACGACAATTTTCGTGTGGAGCGGCTCTCCAACCGCGAGCATCTGATCGCACACGAGTCGCTGCTCTGGCCGTATGCGGCGCCGCTAGCACACCTGGACGTGATTGCCGAGGACGTGTGTCGCGAGATCTGGGAGGAGGAGAACTACGGCCAGCCACCGAGCGCCACTCAGGGTTCGGCGTCGGCGGAAGGCGCGCCCGACGCAAGGGCGGGGCATGAAGACGCGACAGCAGCAGCGGCTGCAGAAGGGCTAGGCGCCGAGGTAGGCGGTGAGCGGCGCGCGGCGCCCAACACGAACGAGGATGAGCACGGCGGAGCGAGCGGTCAGCGGGCCGGCACGGACGTGTCAGCATCGGCTACGCGAGCGCAAACAGCAGTCGATGACGAGGCGCACGCGGCAGCAGTGGCGGCACCCACCGACGAAGATTCGTTGAGTAGCACGCGCGCGCGGGCAATTCGTGGTGAAGTCGGGCGAGGTGGGGTGCGAGCGAGTAGACGACGCGTCGCCGCGGAGCCTACGAGTCGTGCGACAAGAAGTCAGACGCGTGCTGCAGTGCCGGCAGCGGCGACAGAAGGCGGCGCACCTGTTCGTGTGACGCGCGCACCGGCTAAGGAAGAAGCGGCAAGAGCAGTGGAAGAGGAAACAAGGCGGTTCATCAGGATGACGGCGGCGGGTGTGTTCTTTGTGGAACGGCGGCGTCGTCGCCGCCGAAACCGGATCGGCCGCGAGGAGGTCGAGATCGAGGTCGAGGTCCTCACGGGCACTGCGGCGGGCCGGAAGCGGTGGCTGACGCTCGCGCAATACAAAGTGCTCTGGACGGCGGCGGATGACGTCGGGGACGACATCATGCTGGGCGGGGCAAGTGACATCGCGGCGCCCGCGACATCGACTCCCGCGCGCCAGTGACGGTTCAAGGTTCAGGCCCCGGACCGGTCTCTAGAACCGCGGTTCAGTGTGCGGGCCGGGCGTGTTCGAGCCAGAGCGCGGGCGGGGGGGGGGGGGGGGGGGGGGAGAAACGGGGAGGTCCGGCAGCGGGGGAGTCCCTCAGGCGTGTGGGAGAGCCACGTGCCGGTCAGTCGAGAAGTCCCGCGCCAAGGAGAAGAAGACGCGAGATCAAGCACGGCACAAGTAAGTACTAGGAGTAGATAGCGTAGTCCGTCTCGGGAGGACTCTGTTGGCGCCGTTGGAGAGCCGTAGGTCGGGGAGGGCGGGTCTGTGTGACGCTCCCGTACTCTGTGTGTGACGCGTGGACTGGGTGTCCGTCGGCCTGTGTGGCCCCTGCCTGTGTGGCTCTGCCTGTGTGGCCCCCGCCTGTGTGGCTCTGCCTGTGTGGCTCTGCCTGTGTGGCTCTGCCTGTGTGGCTCCTGCCTGTGTGGCTGTGGACTGTGTGTCCGTGATCTTAGGCTCGATAACGGCTGCTGAACAGAGCGATCCCTTTAGTTGCTGACGTACTCTTTTCCTCCCGCTGTGTTTCTGTTTGGTCTAGGTACTCGTGGAGGTTTGCATCCCCGCGTTCAGCCCTCACGGATATCACTACATGATGTGACATGAAGAGTGAAGCTTTTTTTTTTAGGGGAATTTGCTTTGTGCACCCGATTTTTTTAAATATTTGCACTCTGGCACCGCCCCTCACCAAACTTGCAACACCCCATCGAGACACCCATTTTAGCCAATCATTCAGGGTGTTAACATTGTGTAGCCTGTTCGCAGCTCATAACCTGTTCCCATTCAGTAGGCTGTTCCCATTCGATAACGCGTTGCTATTGCGCTCTTCCTTGCTGCGAAGACAAGTGCTAGCACTTTGCCCCGCCTCTGAAGGCAGACGCAAGCAAGGCTAGCAAAAACGAGAGATCGAAATCTCCCCGAAAACGCATAGTTGGCACGCCACGCGACAGGAACAAGTGCGAGAATGTTGACACGCCACAAAATGCAAACACGTTACAGAATGTGAACGCTGGTGTTGGGGTTGGAACAGGCGCGAAAAAAACGGTGGGTTGCTTTTAAGCATTAAAATTAGGGTATCGCACGGTGCCAGAGTGCAAATATTTAAAAAAAAAACGGTGCCAAAGTGCAAATTCCCCTTTGCTGAACATACTACACCGTTTCCTGCAATTAGTCTGCGCAGAGTATTTTTTGTGATCAGTGTGGCGGGAGCATCACATTAAATGGTCTGAGGTCTGCGCAGACTAATTCCGCGGACAACTTTGCCCATGTGACATGTGAGAATAGTGGGTTTTGTGAGAGAGTACAGCACACACAAGCGTCACAACAGTCTCGGCGCCCCAGTTCTATTTGAGGCATTGCAAAGGCATCGCGATGCCGCGCTGACACGGAGCGATCATTCTCTCTGATCTTGTCTTTGACTATAAAACCACCCCATATCAGACTATTTCCGCGGGTACATTCCTCCCCCACAAGGCAATCACACAAAATGGTCTGAGCAAAACAGATGGAATCTCAGACTAATTCGCAACTCAGACTAATTGCAGTTAACGGTGTAGTAGCTTCACCTTTTTATGAAAGACCGGGGACCTTCCCTTCGATGGTCAGTATCCCCGAAGTTTCGTTCATACTACCAAGAACCACGCCCAAACTTGCTCAATTCACTCGTATCCGTGGCGCGTACTCGCGGCCATACGCAGTGTCAACAAGCTGCGGTCGATGGCTGTGCGCGTGTCCAACGCCATCTCTCGGTCATGACGACGACACTGGTGAATGCGGTGCAGCACCTGAGACGCAAGCGGACGAAGCCTCGCATCCACCTCCAAGCAATCCTTCGCGAGCGCCACCATACCCGGGTCCGCGCTGGACGTAAAGCGCGGCTTTAGCTTGCCCTCGGAGATCATCTGCATCAACACCATACTCGGGATCTTCTGGCCGGACACAGTGTCGCGAGCGTGGTCGTACGGCAGCTCATGAGTGTCTAGCTCCGACAAGATCACGCCGAACGAGAACACGTCCGCCTTCTCGTCGTATCGCTGGCCCAGCATCACCTCCGGCGCCATCCACAGCGACGTGCCTACACCGGCGGTCATGGTCACGTCCTGTCGCTCGCACGAGATGCCAAAGTCGATCAGCTTCGCGTCGCCTTCGCTAGAGAGCAAGATGTTTCGAGACTTGAGGTCACGGTGCACCACCGGTGTGGACAGTGTGTGCAAGTATGTCAAGGCGTGGGCTACTTGGACGGCCATCTTAAGCTTGGTATCGTCGTGGCCGTTCGCGTGGCCTCTCGTCTTGTACGTCTCCAGCAGCGAGCGCAGGTCGCCGCCGACCATGAACTCGGAGACCATGCAGAGGTTCGCGGGGATGTCCCAGGACACGCCCATGAACTTGACGATGCACTCGTGGTCGAGCGTGGACGTGAGTTCGATCTCCTTGAAGAAGCTACGGATACTGTGCGGGTCTTTACGGCGCGCCGCCAGCAGTCGCTTGATAGCAACTTGCTTGCCGTTGTAGAGACCGCGAGTGACCTCACCAAAGCCGCCTTGAGAAATGACCTCGCGAAACTGAAGTTGCTTGTACGAGATCCGCACGGTCGCGAGCGCGAGGCCGCCGCGGAGCATGTCCGACTCGGTCAGCGTCTCGTCGTCGGTACGAGTGGTAGAGAGAGGGACATACGGAGGCGTTGCTGGTGCATCAGATTTGTTGCGTCTGCGCTTCATACGCTTGATGACGACAGCCACAATAACTCCCACTGCCACCAATACACCGCCAATGATCGACACGATCGTCAGAGTGGAATTTTTTGTTGGTGGGTCCGTTGGCGGATCCACGACGGGTTTCGACGTTGGCGTTGGCGTTAACGTTGGCGTTGACGTTGACGTTGACGTCGGAGTTGTCGTCACGGCGTCCGGATCCACCTCGAGGTTGATGTAGCGCAAAGCGTCGGACACAGTCGTCGCGTTGCCAGCACCGATCGCCTTGCACAGACGGTAGATACCCGTGTACCATTTTTTCGGATTGAAGACTTTCGTTGCGTAGCAGTCGATCATGTACGACGACGTTGTCTTGAGCTGCTCGACGCAGGCGGGAGCGCCGCACGGTTGGACCGCTTGAAGAGAGGCCACAGTGAGTACGTCACCAGCGACGAGTATGTTATCACCGGAGGAGTTGTACAGTGACGGGCACACCTTCGGTAGGTTTGCATTCAGCACGGTCCTCATTCCTTCAAACTCCTTGTCCGTGCATACGACAGCAGAGACGACTGGCGTGGAAAGCGACAAGACAAGTACGGCGAGCACAGCCCCGATTACAGGGACAACCGAAGGGGTCCTCATGATCGGATCGGATTGGGCTGGGTGGTGATGAATGCAGTGGGACTGTTGTAGGTGCCGGCGTTGGTGTTGTCTGCGTCTGGACTCGCGAGCAAATCGGAGAATGAGAGACTTCGCTGGCCGATGGGCAGTGACGATGTTGTAGAGGCGTCAGTGCGAGTCGCACCAGTGTTGGTGTTTGTAGTCAAACCTAACTGACTGGTCCCAAGGAGACTGGACTGTACTGAAATGTTGAGGCTGCATCGTGAGTCTCACCACGAGTGGTACATTCAATGGGTTCGCAGCTAGAGAACCAATCAGCATAAATGATGGCTACTGTGGACAATAAAGCGCTGAAAGCGCAGTGATGCGGGTACGCCCACCTGATTTTCTCTTCAAGGATCCATGCTGGGTCGAGAGAAAACCCAAAGCGCGGAGCCATGGCTTCGTGGTGCGCAGTCGAGACCACAATAATTGAGGGTACACTTTCAGTGAACTCGCAGGTGAGCGCTGGTAGCATCAATAAGGAGTGGAACAGTCATATGGTCTCCACAAACCTTGAGCAGATTTATGTGAGAATACTTGCGAAGATGTCAGTTTGTATATCTGATTTAGATCCATCAAGAGTTGAACCCCATGTACTTCGAAGTAGTATTTAATACATGGGGTACAATGAGCAAGGCCCATCTACCCTTTGCTCGCCCATCACCGGGATGAGCATCCACCAAATGAGTCCACCGAATGGACATCGAAGAAACCCGCTCGATCAACGAAAATACTTCGGTACCGACGGCCTCCAGCACAGTTCTGGATCATTCTGTCCGAGTGAGTTTTATTGGAATGCCTTTTTATGTGCGACCAGTAAACACAGCTTCCTCAGTTTCCCGAGCTTCCTTCGTTTCTCCAGTTTGTGACCACTCGATGGGTACACTGCGTTTGGTTCTCCGCGCACGCTGTTCTGGCTCCGGTGCCTTCGTCGTCGCCGATTTGTGCCTGATGCCGCGTTCTTTAACAGGAACAGGCGGGTGGTCGGATACAAGCGGCTCGCTGCTCCTCTGTTTCGTCCCAACCACCTCCCCGCAGCACGTCGGGGCCGCGAACAGGGGGAATGGAACTCCTCCTACACTCGTGCACATTGCGCCTATTGGTGGATGTTAGTTGCTTGTCGCTCCTCACCTGAATGACTACCTACCCGCCATCAGCTGGACGAGGTGTAACCGGTGTAACCCCACCATCGAACACGAAAGCCCGGTTGTATTTTTGTGGATTTTGCATTGCTGTTTGTCCGCTGGTGACAGTGACGATCTTGTCATCAGAGGATTTTCCGAATACAAGAGAATAAAGGTGGGCGCACACACACCATAGCGCGTCCACCAGAATGTCTCTGGGCCGAGTATATACAATGTGCACACCGGGTGACCGCGTGGCCGCGTCGCGGTTGGCGCTGTCGTCTTCTAGACGAGTAGGCCGGACGCGAACACAGCGGTCAAGGCAGCCCCGAAGCCGACGGCGGCTGTGGTACTAGCGGCAGACGCCACGGGAGCCGCCGACGACTGTGCCGGGGTCGACGACTGAGCAGAAGGCCCCGGGGACGTAGTCGTCGGCGCGTTGCCGGGCTTGGTCGAGGCCGGGGTCTCCTCTTTCGCACTCGACGGCTCTGAAGTCGTCGACGTCGGCGCTTTGGTACTCCCTCCGACAGGAGCCCCCGGTCCGCTCGACGAGTTGTCCACCTCGAGGTTGATGTACCGCAAAGCGTCGGACACAGTCGTCGCGTTGCCAGCACCGATCGCCTTGCACAAACGGTAGATACCCGTGTACCAGTTCTTCGGATTGAAGACTGTCGTAGCGTAGCAGTCGATCATGTACGACGACGTTGTCTTGAGCTGCTCGACGCAGGCGGGAGCGCCACACGGCCGGACCGCTTGAAGAGAGGCCACAGTGAGTACGTCGCCAGCGACGAGTATGTTATCACCGGAAGGGTTGTATAGCGACGGGCACACCTTCGGTAGGTTTGCATTGATCACAGTCCTCATTCCTTCAAACTCCTTGTCCGTGCATACGACAGCAGAGACGACTGGCGCGGAAGGTGAGAAGGCGAGTACGGCGGCGAAGACCGTGCCGATGACAGCACGAAATGATGGGTTCCTCATGGTCCGACTGACTGGACCGGATCAACCGTAAACGCGGTGACACAGTGGGGCTGTGGGGCGGTGAAGCGGTGAAGGGGTGAGGCGATAGTCGGTGTCGCTTTTGGTGTCGTCCGCGCCTGGACTCGCGAGTAAATCGGAGAATGAGAACCTTTTAAGGTCGGTGGATAGTGACAACGCCGTGCCACGGTATTGACGTGAAGACGTCAGCGCAGTGCGAGTCACAACAGGGTTGGTGTATGCAGGGTGAGGCTGTGGCGTGGGTCTCCGCATGAGTGTTGTCTTCGATGGGTACGCACTGGAAATCTGTTGATCATAAATGATGGGTACAGAGGACAAGCGAGCGATGAACGGAGTGCGAGGGGTGCGCTCACCTGATTGTTGCCGTAGAGATCCGTGTTGGGTGAAACGAAAGAGAGAGAGAGAGAGAGAGAATCCCACATTGCGACAGAATCGAAACAATGGGTTCATTGTGCGCAACTGAGTGCCGAATAATCGAGGGTACACTGGACACTCTCTGGGCACTCACGCAGGCTGGTGCTGGGTTTGCACATGTGTGTGGGAGAACCGATGGGCATGAATGCTGGCTACGGAAGTGTACAAAACTTGAGTCAAGGAGCGCTCCAGGAAGAGTGCGTTGGCGTCACATGGTAGAACCCGTACTCTGGACGCAGGTAGATGGTTAGGCTCTCATCAAGTATACACCCGTTACCCTAAATCAGTAGGTACGATTATTTTTTGGTGACTCGCGCCCGCGCGCTCGCTGGCGCTCGCCTGCGCTAGACGCTTCGTACCGCCACCCTTCGCTTCGCTCCGGGGGCGGACAAATAGATAGAATGATCTCGGCAGCGTTGCGTTCAACGCGGGCATGTTCATCTCGTCAAAGTTGCACCCGTTTTCCCTGTGCACAGTGGAAAATTGGCCCATCTATGTGCATCATAATACTCAGATCGAGATTAAAAAGCGGGTGTATACTTGATGAGAGCCGATGGTTAGACGTCGGATACCGGATACGGGAAATCTCCAAGCAGCCGGGACGAGGACAAAGTCCGAGTCTTTCGAATCTACCTGGGAGTTCCAGCTGCTGCTGTCGTCATAGAAAAGCCCGGCGTAAGAAACGATGACTGTGCTGTAGGCTCCGCAGACGACAAAATTCGCGGGTACACTCCGTACAGACCTTCTCATGCTATCCACTTGACTCCAGTATGTATCTTCTCACCCAATCACGACGTTGAGGTTTCGATATTGTCTTTTTATGTGCAATCGGACGTCGACCACTGTACTGATATAGTGATGTTGACCGGGGTTCCCCTGTCCACGCCGATGAAGTTGATGATGATGATAATGAGGTGTTTTGATCGTAATTTACTCTGTCGACGCCATGAGTAGCACTGGAAATGAGACCCTTCGTATCAGCGTACACTTGATGCATGTAGGCCAGTGGCGTTCAAACGCCCGAGTGGCCTAAGGCCACTCGGGCGTTTGAACGCCTAGCAACCCGCCATCAGCTCGTGAAGCTGTACCGGTCACACAAAAACACACCATCGAACTCTAATGTTTCCGTTGATTTGTGGCCGCGCGCTCCTCTGCTGCTGCTCCTCCTCCTCGTCGCAACGTGCAGCCCGAAGCGTGCCGACGCCCGTCCACGCTACCAGGACTGAGAATTTGGCGCTCCTGCACAATGACGCGTGTTAGTGGAGATTGATGGTTTGCCGGTCGGTTGCCACCTGTGCGCTTCGATGACGTTCTACCCGCCACCACTTCGACGATCCATCAATGAACATGAAACTCAGTATCGTATTTCGTTTTGTTTTTGGGTTGCTGTGTGTCCGTACACTAGGAGTTCCCACTGTCACCAGGTGTCTTCTCCTACAAGATTCAGTGGTGCTCCTGTCACCACCGGATGCAAGAGACGCCAGAGAATGAACGTCGGCGCACAAACACAATAGCGCGTGCGCCAGACATGTTGCAGGCCCTGGAGTGAACATGAATACGAAACGTGCACATCATACGACCACGTGGTCGCGTCGCGGTTGGCGCTGTCGTCTTCTAGACGAGAAGGCCCGACGCGAACACGGCGGTCAAGGCAGCCGCGAAGCTGGCGACGACGGTTGCGCTAGCGGCAGACGCTACCGGAGCCGCCGCCGACTGTGCCGGCGTCGGCGACGGAGCAGAAGGCCCCGTGGACGAAGTCGTCGGTGCGTTGCCGGGCTTGGTCGAGGCCGGGGCCGCGGTCTCTTCCTTCGCGCTTGACGGGTTCGATGGCGGAGTTGTCGACCCGTTGGCGGCTCCTGTTCCGTTCACGTCGTTCGGTGGGGTGCTTGCTTCCCCGTTGATGTAGCGCAAGGCGTCGGGCACAGTCGTCGCGCTGCCGGCACCGATCGCTGTACAGAGACGGTAGATCCCCGAGTACCATTTCTTTGGGTTGAAGACATCCGTAGCGTCGCAGTCGATCATGGCCGACGCTGTTTGCTGCAGCATCGCGACGCACGTGCGAGACGCGCAGGGTCGGACCGCTTGAAGAGACGCTGCGGTGAGTACGTCGCCGGCGACGAGCACATTATCCCCAGAGGCTTTGTACAGCGACGGACACGCCTGTGGCAAGTTGGCATTGACCACTGTCTTCATGGCTTCGTACTGCGCATCGGTGCATTGCACAGCGGCGGCCATCGACGAGAGCGTCGAGAAGACGAGGGCGACGAGAGCAGCTCCAGCAGCAGCAAGAGTTGGGGTCTTCATGGCCGTTGGGATGGTGGCGGTGGCGGTGGTGGCGGTGGAGTTGTGCTTGGGCTTGGGCTTGTGGGCAAGTTGGAGAGTGAGACGACAGGGTTGAGTGGGAACGACGACGCCGTGGCGGCGTCAGTGCGAGGTCGCACTATACTACATACCGATACTCCAATGCATCTTTAGTACGACTACTGTGTACCCGCACATACCGACCGGTCAACAGGAGCATGGGATAATATTGAGAGTTGGCGACTGGCGCGTGGGTATCCGATAAGTGGGGCTCCCGATGGGTTTGCACTAGCGTGGAGTGAGAACCGATCGGCATATATGCTGGCTACGGAAATTATGCGCAAACGTTGAACCAACGAGCGCTCCGCGAAGGGTGCGTTGGCGTCACACTCTTGACCCCGTGCACATATTCGCGGGTGCAGTCCTTTCATAGTCAAACGAATGTTTGGTGGATGAGGCTCTGAGAGTGCTGGTAGCAGTCGGGACAAGAAAGAGAAGAACATTCGAGTACATTGGAGATTTGAAACTCTAACGTCTCCTATCGTGCGAATGGGTTCACGCGAGGTCATGAAATCCCATTCGCGACAAAAGATGGCTACCCTACCGTACGAGCTACCGGGTCCACACGATTCGAGGGTACACTTCCCTCGCACTTTCGCAGCCTGGAGCAGTTGGCCTGGGTTGTAATAGCCAACTGGGAAGGTAGTGAGCACAAACCTTGAACAAATTGCTGCATGGAGATTATCCATGTCGTTATGGAAAGGCCCGTAGCAAGAAACGATGGCTACGCTGAGAGCTACCGAGACCAGAAAATTCACGGGTAAGCTTACATTTTCCACACACTTTCGAGACTGTATCTTCCCGCCACATGACCACGCCAAGATTGATTGGCTTTTTATGTGCGACCGGCCGTCGACTACAGTGTCCCGTGGGTGGCAATGAAAATGGGGCACTTCGTATCCTCGTGCACCGATGAACGTCACTCGTGCGTTTGAATGACTACCGCCATCAGCTCGCCAAGGTGCACCACGAAAACACAGCTTGGAAGTGGGATTTTCATTCATTTCTTGTGTCCGTACCAGATGAGACCCAGTCTCAAGAGCGGACCCCGCGCGATGGAGTGATGATCCTGCCACCGCACGATGCAACACGCCCCAGAGAATGAATGAACTTTGCGTTGCAAATCATACGCCTAGAGAGAGAAAGCAAACTAGATTCGTGGTCGTGTTGGTTGAACCACCCGAGGCGTTCTCACTGCCGCGACAAGAGAAGCCTCTTCTATGACCTGTTTGAGCGTTGGTAAGCGTGAGATCCTTCTCAACCAAAGCCTCACAAAGAGCAGCAAGCTAAATGTATGCTGTTTTTCGGGTTTCCGGCCGGTTGGATGGCACAATCCAGCATGACGGCCACAAGTTCGCGCAGCGACGAGACACTCGCCTTAGCAAGGCGCACGTGTCTTCGTCGTGATCTTGCTGAAATCCTTGACACACCGCAATACCATCTTGGTCGTAAATGGAGGGACATGCCGGTCGCATATACTTGGTTTCAGAGTTAATAACCACTTGGAGAAGCCTGTGTCTCCACTGGGCACCAGAGGCCGGCGCATGAGTGAGGAGAGCGAGGGCGGCGACGGCAGCAGCTAACGGGTCTTCATATGTTGTGTTGTGGGGGTCGCGCTGGCTGGTGAGGGAGCGTTGCCGGTTGTGAGCTTAGTGGCACGTTGGGGAATGAAAGAACCTACAGTCGAAGGTCCTCCAATTCTCTCGATTCCCGACGGGCAACGAACATGTATGAGGTATCGCTTTTAAGCGAAGACGAGGTCTCAACATTGTATCGAATGAGAAATCGAAAATGCCAAATCTGGCTTGAGTATGATGATTTGAGTTCTCCGATGACAGGCTTGAGTCGACTTCGCAGCTTGGGCTGGGCAAGCTCACAAGAAAACTCCCATTGCGAGGGTCCAGCCTTTTGATAATGACCACCATAGCACGGAAACTTGGTAAGGAGACTCACAAACTGGGCTGGCGAATTCCATGTGAAGGTTGAAGCAGTGCACGAGCTTCCGTCAACAGTTTTAGCCAACAGCGTTGTGCACACTCGCGCCTTTCCCTTCTTGTCTCTCACAATGAAGCATCGAAGACTCGATTGACTGAGAGATATATCTCGTCTGCAGCTGCTCTCAAACTCAGGTGGTTCTTCCGAAAAAACGATATTAATTGGTATACAGAGGGTACAAAATTATAAAGTTATTCTTGACTTCTTTCTGGAATCGATTGTATCCGCTTATACGGTGGATCACTTAGAACAGTGTAGAAGACTTCTGAACACATCTACTATGTATGAGGCCAGATACTCTTCCACTCTTCCGGAGACATATCTTACCGGTCCAGCGACTCCTGACATAACTGTACAAACGCCTAAAAGCTCGTATGAACCCAACATTACCTTGCTCGACGCGGCTGCGTGCCTTCCACGGAAATCGGGAGGAATCCAGAACTGTGGTTTCAGTTACTGGAGGGAAATCGGTGGGTGGCGTATTGGTGCGTGCAGCCGAGAAAAACCTGATGCTGGATCGCCGTTCTCGACCACCTCAGGATGCGATCAGTTCGCCGTTTTCCCGCGACCGATGCACCAGTTCTTCTCTAAGCGACTCGTATAGAAATGTCGAGACGTCTGACCTTCTTCGCGCTCTTCGTCGCCTCCATGGTGGCCGTGACGCTTGTCTCGGCCGTGGACGAGTGTCCGTCGACACTTATCAGCAAGGCCTCCGAAAGCCCGGAGGCTGTCGCCTGCGAATCTGCGACGAATTTCTCGGCACGAACGGCGATCATTTCGCCACCGGACGTAATCCAAGTCAGCCGCTTCTGTCTCAACAGCGATTGCCGCGCGCTACTCAAGGCCGTGTCGGCGATCGTGACGAGCGAGTGCACGTACTACGGCATCAAGATCAAGGAGTCGTTGATCGACAAGTTCAAGAACTGTGATGTGGCCGACATTATCGTCTCCATCGCGCCAACCCCGACGCCCAATCCCACATCTAGCGGAAGCGGGAGCAACACCGCTGTCATCGTTGGGATCGTGATCGGTGTCATTGTCGTGGTCGCGATTATCGCGTTCGTCGCATTCCGCTGCGGCCGGGGGCGTCGCACTGCCAGAAAGTCCGACGGGAACGACCCACAGATCGTTGCGGCCGTCCAGACCCCACCGGTGGGTGGTTCTCGAGAGCAGTATCGCGCGGCACATACAACCCCGCGCGCCTCTTCCCAGTCCGCACCACGGACCAAGAGTGGCACGACAACGCAGTCCACGACGCAGTCCACGTCGCACTCGACTGGATCGTCGTGTGGGCCGACGGTCAACAGCAATTCGTTCCGCCAAAACGAGATCCGCGCACCTAAGAAGCCAATGTGGGAAGATGAGGCGCTGCTCGCGGCGCGCGTGCCGTACGACTCGGTCTTCTTGGGCCCGCTGCTGAGCCGGGGCGGCTTTGGGGAAGTCTACAAGGGAACCTACCGAGGTGAGACCGTCGCGATCAAGCAACTGCTTCCCGAGCGACGCAAGGACATGAAACAAATCGACGCGTTCCTCAGCGAAGCCAAGCTCATGTCGTCGCTGGACCACGAACGGATCGTCAAGTTCATCGGCGTTGCCTGGAACGCGCTCACGGACGCCTGCGTGATCGTCGAGTACATGGACAACGGTGACCTGCGCTCCGTGGTGGCGCGCTGGGACCAGCAGATGCGGTCACAAGGGTTCGACGCCGACAAGCTCAAGATTGCGCTCCACGTCGCCCACGCGCTCACATACTTGCACTCGCTTCAACCGGCTGTGGTCCACCGTGATCTCAAGTCCAAGAACATCTTGCTGGACGCCAACTACGACGCCAAGCTGACCGACTTTGGCGTTTCACGCGAACGCGCGGACAATACGATGACCGGCGGCGTGGGCAGTTGTCTCTGGATGGCCCCCGAGGTGATGCTCGGCGAGCGGTACGATGAGAAGGCCGACGTGTTTTCGTTCGGCGTCGTGTTGTCGGAGCTGGACACGCACACCCTGCCGTACGCTCACGTCAAGGACGTCGACGAGACCTACAAGCTTCCGGAGGCCGCGATTCTGCAGATGGTCTCACTCGGTCGCCTGCAGGTCAAGTTCTCGGACCGCGCGCAGCCCGCGCTCGTGGAACTCGGTCGTGATTGCGTGCAGCTCGATGCGAAGATGCGTCCGACGGCCGCCGCTGTGCTGCACCGAGTCCACCAAGCGCTGCGCAACCTGTAAACACTGCTGGGATAAGAGTAATCGCAGAATATGTATCTTCCCTGTTTGTGTAATGAAATATACTACGTAGTATTCGTTAGGTGGCAGCTTCGAGGTGAAAATCACCCTTTGCACTCTCACACCTGGCGGTAGCTGCGGTAGATATGGTGCATAAGGCGCAGCACCTCGCTGGCGGTCGGACGCTCCTTGGGGTCGAGAACAACACACTTGCGACCAATCTCCACCATGTCCGAGTCCGCGCCCTCCGTGAACGCGACAGTGAGCTTACCCGTGGACACCATGCTGAGCATCGCCATCTCCGGGATCTGGTGGTCAGTCCCGGGCTCCTTAGCGTGGGCGTAGGGAAGCTTCTGCGTGTCCAACTCGGACAGCAGGACGCCAAACGAAAAGATGTCGGCCTTCTCGTCGTAGCGCTCACCCATCATCACCTCGGGCGCCATCCAGAGGCTCGAGCCCACGTTCGCTGTCATCGTATTGTCAGCTCGCTCACGCGAGACACCAAAGTCCGTCAGCTTGGCATCCAAATCGCGTGTGAGCAACACGTTCTTCGACTTAAGATCGCGGTGCACGACGATGGGCTTGAGACCGTGGAGGTACGACAGCGCGTGGACAATGTGGAGCGCGATCTTGACCTTGTTGGCGTCAAAGCCAGTAGGCTCGTTGCTCTCATTGGCGTGCGAGAGCAGCGAGCGCAAGTCTCCGCCTTCCATGAACTCAGTGACGATGCACAGGTCGGTGAGCGAGTCCCACGCGACGCCGACGAAACCGACGATGCGCTGGTGGCGCAGCGACGTGAGCAGCTTGGCCTCTTCAAGGAAGGATTCGATCTCCTTCATGTCCTTGCGGCGTTCGGGGTGCAGCCGCTTGATCGCGACCGACTCGCCATTGTACGATCCTCGCAGCACTTCGCCAAACGCACCTCCGTCAAGCCTGTCGCCCACCAGGATGTCTTCAAGCGGAATCCGCGCCTTCTCGATCGCGCGGTCGGTCCACAGGCCCGTGGCACCGGCCACAACCAAGGCGTTGCTGCCCGCAGACGCTCTAGAGTTGTTGGAGGTATGCGTTTCTGATCGACCAGCCGACCGTGTCAACGCCCCCGAAGAGCGAGTAACACCGGCCGAGGCCGCAGTCACGCCCGTGACTGGGGACGGCACGTACGAGCCACCTCGAGGAGCTGAACGACCAGCTGTAGCGCTGCGGGTGTGCTTACTCGTACTAGGGGCGTCCACGTACGACACCTCGCGCGGCGACTCGGCCTTGCGCTTCCCGGCCCGGAACGCAAGAAATGCCACGAGCGCGATCACGACCACGACACCGGCGACAATGGCGATATATCATCGTCGAGTTGGAGCCGCTACTGAACTCGGTGGTGGCGTTGTTGATGTTGGAGGAGCTGGTGTTGTTGCCCGACGAGGCAACAGATCCCTTTGCGATGCCCGAGGGCGGCGCCGTCGTCGTCCAGGTGCTGTTGCCACCAGTGCTCGGCGTCGACGAGGCCTGCGAGTCTGTGCCTGTGCCGGAGCTCGTTCCAGCGCTTGATCCGGCGGTTGTTGGTGCCGAAGTTTCTCCGCTGGATGCGCCACCAGGAGCTGTTGTCGTTGACGCAGATGCAGGCGCTGTGGTAGTAGATGGAGGCGCCGGCGCTGCTGTCGTCGGAGGGGACGTCGGGGGCGCGGCCGTGGGTGGTGGCGCTGTCGGAGGCGGTGCAGTCGGAGGCGGTGCAGTCGGGGGCGGCGCGGTCGGAGGAGGCTGAGCGCTGCAGCCCTTGTCGATCGGGTTGAAGATCTGTCCGTACAGCTGAAAGTCCCACATGGGGCCGCCGGTGTTGCATTCCGAAGGTTGCGCGGCCTTCATTGCCGCCATCACGGTCTTGCAGGCCGAACTCGTGCAGATCTTCTTGATCTGGTCGGCAGTTGGTGCGGCCGAGATCACGTGGAACGAGAACCCGCCGCTGTCCATGCTGCACGTCGGGCCGGCGCCCGTGTTGAACCCGGCATCGTACATGGCCTGGGAGCAAACCCCCATCGTGGCCGCGGCTGGCTGGTGCTCAAAGAGCCGCGTGTGGTGTTCAAAGAGGCGCGGAGAATGGCGATTCCGAGACGCGGCTTGCTGTCGGTCGACGCCTGTTGTGACTGGCCACGCAGTGTCTGCGTGGTGGTGGAAAGGAGCCGCCCGCTTTGTCGCTTGGTGGCCCACAAGAACTGGGCGCTTTGGGTGTAAATGCCCTGGCTTTGTGCGAGCGGGAGGAGATCCGCAGCTGGCGGCTCTGAGGTAGAGCCGGGCCGAGTTTGAAGGTGAATGATGGTCACTGAGTTCTAAAACAAGGTTAGACAGAGACAATGTTTGTTCATTTGTTGATGCAGTTTACATTCCGATACAACCGTGTTTTGAGATGCATCCATTACCAGAGATGGGGAGACTCCAGGGCTCATCATGAGCAGCTCTCAGCGGGAAGGAAGTCAGTGGAGGCCCGTGAACACGCGTGTTCGGTCACGAGAGATTTATTGCTGTACACTCACGCGACTCGCGTGGTGTGAGTCACGTACACGGCGGTCTGCACGGGCGACACGGGACAGGCGTCGCTGCTGCTCGCGCGGGCGAGTCCGCCGACGACGCCCCCCACGACAGCGAGCCCGAGCGCCGACACGAGGATCCACGTGATCGCTTTGCCGCCACGCTCGATGTTCTTCTTGGATTCCTCGAATGGATCGGGTGGGCGCGACGTGGGCTTGACCGTTGGCGCCGTGGTCCAGTTGGCGAGCAGCGGCTCCTCGGGAGGGCCGGGCGTCGCAGTCGCGGTGGGCGTTGTCGTGAGGTTGGCGCACTGACGCACAATCGGGTTCACGATGTCTCGGTACAGATAGTACGCCTCGTTGACGACGCAGTCCGCGGGCGCAACGCTGCGTGCAATGTCGAAGAGCGCCTTGCAGGCCGCGCTCTCGCAGATGAACGGGATATCGTTGGGCTGCGCCGGCTTGTACGGGAAGAGGAAGCTGGTTTCCCGGGAGCAAAGCGTCTCGTTATCGCCTCGAAGCCGGATATTGAGGGCGCCGGCGCAAGCCGCGTCTTTCGGAAGAGTGGACGTCATGGATGGTGGGCAGGCCCAGTGTGTCTAGTCGTAGCTGGGGTGGGAGGTTGTCTGAGCTTGCTGGATGAAGCATGGGAGCGCTGAGGTCCTCAGCGCACCCTCCTCAGTGAGACCGGGGACTCCTGCTCCCTCACACAGAGCTCTCTAGACCAGTCGTCAACTGGTTGACCCGTGTGTGTAGTCGTAGCTGGGGTGGGAGGTTGTCTGAGCGTGCTGGATGAAGAATGGGAGCGCTGAGGTCCTCAGCGCACCCTCCTCAGTGAGACCGGGGACTCCTGCTCCCTCACACAGAGCTCTCGAGACCAGTCGTCAACTGGTTGACCCGGACCAGATCAAGTGCCATTGTCATCCACTACATGTGGGTATGTATCTCCATCACCAGGGTTGAGGCTGTTCGGAGAGTGGCAGACTGGTGAGGTCAACCCGAGTGGGTAATTGCTCATCATGAGAAACCACAAGACAAGGATGGTTCATTGAAGTGCCGGTACCTCAGGAACTACCTGTACATCACAGTACTACTTTGAGGTAGTGTGCGAGATCCACACTGGTCAGGCTACTGAGAATCTCCCGTTGGCCTCGAGATTCTTATTTGCCAGACCTCACGACAGATACACTAAACCTGTGATTGCGTTCCTACCTTGCTTCCTCACCCACCGTCTTTGCAAGTATGGATCGAATTCAGTCCTCTTCAACCAAGGAGAGCTAACCTACTCATAAGTGTTTTGCTGGTACTGCCGCAGCACCTGGTGCACGCGGTGGAGCATCTCCGCCGCCGTCGGACGATCCAACGGATCCAACGACACGCAGTCCCGGCCCAACGCCACGATATCCGGATCCGACTCGTACGAAAAGTCCACCGCCAA
>JAMFLL010000871.1:0-15098 GCA_027475725.1 Pythium rhizo-oryzae | reverse complement strand
GGGCTGGACGGCGCAGAGCCCTGGGACTCGGACCCACTCGCTGAGAGCGCCGCGGCCGTGCGCCGCGGTGGCGAGCCGCCACCATGTTCGTCATCGTCGTCGGCACCCTCGAAGTGTGCAAACTCGTCGTCGTCCTCAGCGTGGGTCGCGCGTGGCAGGTT
Organism: Pythium rhizo-oryzae; assembly: GCA_027475725.1. Lineage (NCBI taxonomy): Eukaryota > Oomycota > Peronosporomycetes > Pythiales > Pythiaceae > Pythium > Pythium rhizo-oryzae. The sequence goes on along the minus strand of JAMFLL010000871.1, from coordinate 14,937 downwards.
CGTGTCCTTGAGTGGAGACGGCGCCGCGTGGCCAAACTCGTTGTCTTCCTCCTCACCTGCCTCCTCGGCCTCATACCGCCGGGAAGCCAAGGACGCCGACGAGGGCGCCAGCACGGTCGAGCTCGCCTTCTTCATGCTGGTCTGCTCCAACAACAGGCGCTCCACCTCGTCCATGTCGTCCTCTTCGTCGTCGTGGCGCGCGCTTCGCGCCAGCGCGCCGAGGCCTGGCAGCGGTTTCTTCTCGAGCGACGGCAGCGGCTGCAGCGCGCCGAGCTTCCGATTCTGTCCGAGCAGCAGAGACGGCGACGCCACCGCAGGGGGAGCTAAGCCTGTGCGACGCTTGTGGTGTTCATCGTCGCTCTCGTCGTCGTCTGAGTTGGGCGCAGCGATAGGGCGAGACGCACTGCTAGAGGTCTGAGTCGGGGCCGCGAGTGAGGCCTTGACCGGCTCTGCCGCTGGCTTTGACGAGCCCGCGAGTGCGCGCTCCAGAACGTCGTCTCCAAAGGACATGCCAAACGTCCCTGACGCGTCGTCAAAGCTCGCGTCGGCAACGTCGTCTTCATCTCCGTCGATCAGCGATTCATCCAACTCGTCGTGTTCCTCGTGGTCGTCTGCCGATGTTGCCACGTCCTTGTCCACGCCAGACCCCTCCTCTATCTTTCGCACACCAATGGAAGCTGTCGGGGCATCGTGGGAGACGTTGGCGACGGGCTCGCCGTCGTCGTCGTCTTCATCGTCAAAATCGTGGTCGCGGCCTGTAGCAGTGAGAGAGGAGGCCGGCGGTAGAGCACCTGTCGAATTGCGCTGCAAGCTCTGTGAAGATGCCATGAGCTTCTCCACTTCGTCCATGTCGTCGTCGAGATCAGAAGACGCCATCGAGCCACGCGTCGCCTGAAGCGCCTTCATCAGAGAGCCACTGCTGCCGCCGAGTCCACGCGCGCGGTTTCCCAGACCGGAGAGCGGGGCCAACTGAGGAGCCGGCTGTGGTGCACGCACGGCGACGACAGGCTCGTGCTGTCCCTCGTCTTCTCCATCGTCACTCTCGTCAAAGCTGCGTCGTGCTGCCCGCGGTACCTGGGTGACACTTAAAGGCAGAGCCGGTTGAAAATGCGGTGGAGCCACGTGCGTACGTAGATCAGCGTCTTCCTCATCCTCGCTCTCGTCAAAGTTGCGCCGTGCTGCTGGTGGCCCCTGCGCAGCACTTGAAGACAAAGCAACACGAGTAGCCGGTGGAGCCACCTGCGTCACTGGCGCGTGTTTGTCCTCGTCAGCCTCATCTTCGTCGTCACTTTCATCAAAGTTTCGAAGCGCCACGCGTGGTGCTGGAGCAAACGACGACGATGTCGTCACCTGACCAAGGCTCACGCCTGGTGTGCTGGACTGGAACGCGCTGCTGGGGGTCTTCGCTGGGCGTGACTCGCTCTCCTCCTCGTCGGAGGAGCTTTCTTCGTCACCGTCCACAGCCAATGGCGTGTGAACGGTCAGAGGTGGACCCTCAGTTGTTGCAGGTTTCGACAGGGGTGAACTAAGCTCTCCATCGTCTCGGGAATCTGTCGACACTTCCAAGCCATGAGCATGGCCCGAGTCCACAGACTGGTCTAGATCCGCGTCACTGGCCATGGAATCCACGAGCCTGTCGTGGTTGCCGTCTGCATTGTCGTCCGCTTCAGACTGCAAAGAGGCCTCGAGCTCGTCGCGCTCTTCCTCACCACCCGACTCGGAATCGATCAACTCGTCGTCATCGTCTTCTTCGTCCATACGAAGCGACGGAGTGAACTGTCGATTCGCACCGGCCACCACAGATTCGTTCTCACCAACGATCTCTGGTTCCGCGTGCGCAAGAAGTAGCCGCTCGACTTCATCCATGCTGTCGTCGTCAAACTGCCGCTCGCTCGACTCGACATCTTCGTCGCCCGGACCCTCCTGTTGGTAGTTATCGTAACTCATCCGTGCGAGCATATCTGCCACACCTGGAGACGTGTGCTCCTTGGGTGTAGACTGAGAATCGTCTTCCACGTCAAACGAAGAGCTCTGCTCCAAATGACCCTCTTCGTCTTCATCGTCGTCATGTGTTGCCCCAAGCACACGGTCGAAGTCACCGTCATCGGCGTCTTCATCAGCGTCCTCGTCGTTAAAATGCTCCGCCGCACGGTCCTCGTTGGCGAGTCGCCGCGTAGGATCCAAGCTGCTTTGCTTCGTTGTCTCCGCGTGTGCTGTGGGGATAGATGCCGTCGTGTTAGGAGCGGCTTCGAGTTTTGAAGGGCTGTGATCGTCGCCAAAATCGCGCGACGCATCCATATCCTGCTCCTCATCGTGCTCGCCGTCTTCGATATCCTCGTCATCATCAGCTGCGAGTGTGGAAACGCGTAGAGCAGCGGTGCTCACGACCGGGTCCGGTTTCTTCTCAAATGGTAGCTCGGAACTCTGGAGGTCGCTCTTGCTCGTTTCAGCCTTGTGGGTTGCAATCGCGTCAATGTCTTGAGATTCCTCGCACGCATCAATCTCATCGTCCGTCTGCTCTGCCTCACTTTCCGGTCGGCGACCGAAACCGTCTGAGTGCTCGCCGTCACGAGACGTCTTAAGGTCATGTTCTCCAGTCATCACAGCATCCTGGGGGTCGCCAACGTGGTCGGTGTCGTCGATGTCATCAAACTCGTCGTCGTCATGGCTCGCTCCTCGCCGCTGAATGTCCATGCTCAACTGCGCGGCGTGGAGTTCGTCGTCTTCATCGTCGCTATGGCTTCGAAGGGCAGCAAGCCGTGAGAGTGGCAGCGACGGAACGGAAGGCGAGGCGCCCAGAGGCTGGCCTGTCGTTATTGTTTTCACCGGCGAACTCTCGTTGGAAGCGGGGAGCGAGGACGTGGAGTGCGCTTCGTCGTTGTCATCGAGATCAGCCGCTTTGTTTGGCAGAGATCTCTGGACGTCCAACTCGCGAGAGTCCTCTCTACCGCTGTCACCGTCGCGATTTGCCGAAGCTTCCAAATCGGCACTCTGGTCAATCTCGCTTCCAGAATCCTCCTCGTTCTTTTCAAAGTCGCAACCAGATTCATCGTCGTGTCGTGATCCCTCCGCATTTGAAATGATTGTTGTGGGGCGCTTCTCGTCGACAGTATCTTGTGATTCTTCTAGCTCAGCGTCGTCTCGGGTCTTCGACTCTCGCATGTGGCCCAGATCCACACTGATATCGCCAAAGTCGCTCATGCTTTCTCCATTTCCATCCTCCTCCCCGTCTTCCAGACGATGGTCGTTTTCATCCTCCGCATCGTCGCGGTGTTCAAAATGCTGTTCGTCTTCACTCGGGTGGTGGGCGGGCGTGTCGGCTTTTTCGAGCTGAGGTACAGTCATCGCTGGGTCCGTCGGAATCGAGACTGGGTGTGCATGGGCCATCGACTCCATGCTCGTTTCATCCTCGCCCATCGAACGAGCCAGCGAATCTTCCAGTTCTGAGAGCGCTTCCTCTTCATCGTCAAAATCGTTTCGCTCTTCGAGGGATATGTGTGCCTGTGGCGAAACAGCGCTTGCTGCCCCCGTCATCGATACAAGGTTCGACGGTGAGTCGATATGGTCGGAAGACTCTTCGGCGTCCTCCTCCAGCCGAGTCGAGCCACGTCCGAGTTCATCCGGGTGGTCGACAGCCGCAACCGTTAGAGAAATAGCTTCAACAGCTTTACTTGACCGGACATCCAAGCCATGTTCATCGATTCCACCTTGCGTGGCATCCTGCGCCGTCCACGTTCCCGACACTTCGTCGTCATCGCCAACGTCCGATCCGTCGTCGTCGCTTCCCCCGCCACGTCCAGGGTTTTCCAACCTTGGTTGATCGTGCGGCAGGGTGGTCGTTTCCCGGCTCGTTGCTACGGCCGAGGGGACATCCTGTTCGCTTTCCTCGAGTGGCTCGCCTTCGCTTTCCTCGTCGATGAGTTCGTCGTCACTTCCATCCTGCAGATCAGGCTCGTCTTCATTGATAGCCATCGCCCTACGGGGAGGTTCAGCTGCAACCAGCGATTCTTCAGCAGCCTTTTGTCGCACCATCGATTCGAGAGATTGCGACAGCGAGCCCTCATGAGCGTCACCTAACTCGTCGACCTCGTCGCAGTCATCGAGATGCGCACCTTCTCCATCAGATTCCGCGTCTTCGTCACCAGACGTTGCCGTCTCGCGCTCCTGCCCTCTACGAGATGTTTCGGCCAATTCTTCCTGGGTATTGGTACCAAATCTGTCGTGCTCGTCGCCATGATCCAGATCTGTGCTCGCCTCGAGCTCCGTGTCGCGGCGGGAATGAGAGAGAGATAGTTGGCTCGTAGACTCATCGTCGTTAAGTGTCTTCCCCGTAGCACTCGCAGCGTCGTCCACGTCGCCATCGAAGTGCTCACGATCGAAATCGTCGATCGCCTCGCGCCTGTCTTCCTCAAGTCGAGCCGACCTGAACTGCCGGGGTTGGAACTGCTCGTGTAATAGCATTCCCGTCGGGCTGTTGGGGAGGCTCGTGCACGATTCAGTGACGGAGCTCTCGTCAACATCGTCCTCCTCCAGAGCGGGCCCTATATGTGTCGCTACGGGTTGGAAGCGTTGTTCCAGTAACGCTGCAGTAGGGCTGTGGAGCAATGTCGTCGACGAGTCCGCACGGCTCGGCTCTTGAGCGATAGCGGGCTCCGCGTAGCGTGCTCGGAAGGGCTCACTCGACAGCGTCGCGGCCGTGGGGCTACCGATAAGCGACGTACACGACTCGGCTCGCGACTCCGGAAAGTCAAGCGACAAGCCCGCTCTGTTGTATCGCTCGGGAGTGCTAGGCGGACTTGTATTCTCTGTTGTCGGAGCCACCTCTTGGAAAGACGACGTATTGAACGTACCGGTACCTGTACTCTCCTCCTCATCGTACGATGCTTCAAATCCATCGTCCTGGGACGCGCCAAGGTCAGCACTGACATCAAGGTCGGCGCATTGGTCCTGATCGTCGAGCTCCCCGAGCTCTTCCTCCTCATCCACTCGGTCAATCTCGGAGATCGCGTCGTCCTGGTCGATGTCGGATTCTCGACGAGGAGATGAGTGTCCCACGTCACTGTGTGGATCTTCCTCGCCAGTCTCGTGGGCCTGAGCAGAAACAGAGCACTGATTGAGCGCATCCTGGAAGAGCTCTTGCAGTCGACCGAGACGGGAGGCGAGTGCCGGGGCTGCTTGGACATACTTGGAGGCGAACGCAAACTCTTTTGCGCTCCAATCCTTAATCAGCACGTCCAGGAACTCGATATTTAGTAGCACCTCCTGGTCAGCATCAGCAAGTCGACGCTGATCTCGCTGGAAAGCGTCGTGTGTCTTCCCATGCTTACCTTCTGAGGCAATGATAGCGGCCCTCAGATCCTGGAGCTCGGCAACGCTACACCCACTGGTCAGCTTTGCGTAGAGGTTGCGAATTGATTGACCCACAGTGGCGACTGTCTGCTGGTTCGTGAAAAACTCTTTCTCCATAGAGCCGACGTGTCCCGAGCCGCCGCGCCGCCGCTCGTTGAGAGAGACCAACGACGTCTCCAGCTCCTGAATCTCGCCGCTGAGACCGTCGAGCTCGACTACCTTGCCCGCTTCCAAGCGCTCCATGGCTTCACGAATATCATCCACTGCCTTTACCATCTTTGAATTCGCAGTCCGGAGCTCGTCCAACTCGGCAGTCTTCTCTTGCGCCTGGTTCTGCAGCGAGGCCTCGAGTTCCTCGACCTCTGCCGACAGCTCCGCTGCTTGCTCTTCCAGCTTATGCTTCTCATCTCGCACAGCGGCGATCTCCTCCTGTAGTCGACCGCTCTCCTGCGCTTGCTTTGCGTACTCTGCGCACTTTGCCTCCATCTCCGACTTGAGCTCGGCGTTGCTGCCCTCCAGCTCTTGGATCTGGGTGGTGAGGAAGTTGATCTGCATCCCAAGCGAGTGCGCGCGCTCGTGGTCGGCGGCAGCTTCTTTCAGCGCCTCGGTGTGGTTTGCGGACAACACAGCGATCTCTTGCGCGTGCTGTTCCGTTAGTGCCTCAAAGTGAGACCGAAGAAGCACCGACGCGTCCTCGTCAACGTTGGTGATGGCTCCCATGTCCCCGAGCTCGTTCATGATGCGATTGAGCCGCTTCTTCAAGCTCGTCTCACTTTGCACCGCTGTTTCCAGTTGCTGACGCACGCTTTGCAGCGTCGTCTCGAGCTTGGTCGAGCCTGTGGCGCCGTCCTCAGCCAACTGCTTTGCGGTGTCCAATTCCGCTTGAAGCACGTCGATCGTGAGCTTGAGCTGGCGCTCGCTCTCCGCGGCAGCGTCGCGCTCTCGCTCGATCGTGTTGCGCATCGCGTCGATCTCCTGCTCCAGCCGCTCACTCGTTGTCTTCTGCTCCTCGACAATCTCAGCAATTCGCTCACGCTGCTGTGTTTCCAACTGCGTCAGCTCAGTGACTTCGTCTGCCTTGACTCTCAGTCCGTCGATCAGCCGATCGCGCTCCGCCGTGAGCTGTTCGTGCTCCTCACGAAGATTGTCCATCTCCTCCAGGAGCTCCTCGTCGCCCGCCGAGATCGACTCGAGCGTGGTCTGCATCTCAGCAAGCTTCGCCTCTACTTCGGTTTTCTCGGTTGCCAGTTGCTCCATCTCAGCCGTGAGCCGCTCTGTCTCGACCTTCGCATCCTTGAGTTCGGACGCGAGGCGCGACACCTCCAACTTGTGGGCTTCTCCCGTGAGACGCAGTTCACTTTCTAGTTTCGCTATACGCTCGCGAGAATCCTGGATCGTCTGCTGTGCTTCAGCGATCTCCACTACACGATGTTCTATCTGCACTCGGAGCTTATCCATCTCGGCAGCGTGCGTGGCGTGCAATGTAGACTCGGAATCGACCACGCGGCGTTCGTGCTCGGCTTGCGTGGCCTGGAGCTGCTCCAAGAGTGTCTCCTTTTCGCGCTGCGCGAGCGCCAACGCGTCACTAAGCGCTTCCAACTCACTCTTGTCGTTGAGGCGCTCGCGCAACTTCGTTAACTCGGCATCCTTTGACACAATCTCTCGATCCAGCGCGTCGATCTTGAGTCCAAACTCGGTGTGGAGCCGCTTCACCTCAGTATCCACTGTGTCTTTGTGCTTCTTGGTGAGCTCGTCCCGCTCTGACTTCATCTCCTGCAGCTCGGCCTTGAGTTCTTCGACTTCGGCCACGCGCTCAGTGAGCAGCGACTGGAGCTCGTTGCGCTTCACCTCGAGATCAGCGAGGCGTGGTGTGAGATCGTCGCGAGGAGAAACGGGAGCAGCGATCTTCACGTCAACATCTCTCGCCTGTGCCAGCGAGGCCGCGACCCTCTCCAGTTCTCGCAGCTTCAGTTTCGTGGCCGCCAACTCCTGCTGCTTGAGCTCCTTGGTCTTGGCAAGCAGCTTCTTCTCGCGCTTCGCCGACTCGGTGAGCTTTTGCGCCTCGTCCTCGCTGCGCGCGAGCTTCTTGGTCAAGAAGTCAATCTGGGCCTGCTTGGCCTGGAGTTCCATGCTCAGCTTCTGCATCTTTTTGTCCACGTCATTCTCGAGCGCGCGCATCTTCTGCCGGATCTGCGCGATCTCCTGCCGCGACTTGTGCACCTGCTGTGCCTTCTCCTCACTCTCCTGCTTCTCACGCGCGAGCAGCGACTCGAGCAACGAGTTGCGGCCCTGCGCGACCCCGATCTGGCGCGACTCGCTCTGGATGGCCTGGAGCATCTCCGCGCGCAGCGCCTCTCGGAGCCGCTCCTGCTCGTCGATTTGCGCGCGCAGTTCCTTCAGCTTAGCCTGGTGCTGGCGGTCCTGCGTCTCAAACGATCGCTCGAGCTCCTGCTTCGCTGTCTGCAACTGCTCGAGCTCGGCGATCGACCGCATGAGGCGCTGCCGCAGCTTCTCGTTCTCGCGCTGCTGCGCGACCGTGTCGGCCGCCTGGCGAGATAGCGCGTCTTGCTTGACTTTCGCCACGGACTCGTTCAGGTGCTTGCACTGATCCTCCACTTTTTTGAACCGCTTCTCCAGCATTGCGACTTTTTGCTCGGCTTTGGCGTTTTTCTCCTTGGTCAAGATCGTGAGCTGCCCGACCTTCTCTTCCAGCGTCGAAGAGACACGGCTCTGCTGCGCGTGGAGTGCCTTGGTCAGCTCGTGGCGCGTCTCCACCAGCTCGTCGCGGATCTGCGTCGAGTTCTGCTTCAGCTCCTGGAAGCGCTTGTCCTGACGCTCAAAAAAGAGCTGGACGTGCGCGATGTCGTCCTTCATTTGGGTATGCGCGTTCTGGATCGGAGTCAACTCTTGGCGCTTGACCACGCGGGACTCGAGCTTGTCGACGTCTTCCAGCAGCTCGCTCTTCACCGAGGCAATGGCGTCAATGCGGTCGCTCTGAACCGTCTTCTCGAGCGACTGGAGTTTGCTGTCGATCTTCTGCGTGAGAAACTGGAGACTCTGGTTGAACCGGTTCTCTAACTCGTTGATCTCTTTCGAAACGCGCATCTGCACCGTATGCTCGACTGCCTTCGCGTCGAGCTGGTGCGCCGCTTGCCGCTCAAGCATCGCGATGCGGTCTTTCAGCTCCTCGATCTTTTCGTCATGGCGAGCCGAGCGACTAGCGGTCTTGATGGCCGTGCCGAGCGCCTCCAAGTGGCCTTCCAGCGAGTTTACCTTCTCTTGAATCGATGCGAAGCTCTTCACTTTGGAGCTGTACACAACGAAGAGATATTAGTCGACCTGGGGATTCCACTTCTGCATGCTCTAGAGCCACGCAGCGCCCACCTGATCTCGAAGAGGTCCTGGTCCACACCCACCTTCCATCCGAGCAGTACGGCGCTGTGCTTTTCCAGCCGCCCGATCGACTCGCCGTGTTCCACGACCGCGCTGGCCGTGGCCCCAGCACTCGTGAGCTTGGCTGTGACAGCGTCACGCAGCTCCTGCATGCGCATCCCCAGTGAATTGGTCTCGCTCGTCACGACTGTCATATCTGTCTTGAGGTCGGCAAGCGCCTTCTCGAACGCGCCAGACCGCGACGCGATGTGGACCTCGAGCGACTTGCGCAGCTCGTCGAGCGCCGCGCCGTCGGCGTACGCAGGACCGGGCATAGCGCTGTAATTGTTGCTAGCCGTGCCTCCACCACCGCCGTAGCCAGCCGCGCTCGAGCTCGCGCGGGTCGCGCTCTTGCTGCTCTTGGCCGCCAACGAGCTGCTTCGCTTCAAGCCACTAGCGCTGCTGCTGGCCCTCGTGGCGCCGCTGGATCCGGGTGCGTGGCGAACGCGTGGCGAGCGCTCGTCGCTCTCGTCTTCGCCGTCCGACGTAGCGCCGAACGCGTTCGTGGGAGCGGCAGGGCGGATGATCAGCGACTCGCGCGCCCTCGCTCTCGAGTCGACTTCGACGCTGCTGCTGCGGTGCAGCTTGCGCGAGCCCGAGGCGGACGTTCCGGCGCTGGCCGCGCGCGGAATGGCGGTCGTGCTCGCATGGCGGTGGCGCGCGCTCGCAGCGTCCTCGGCCGCGTACCGATTCGAGATGCTGCTCGCGAAACTGCGCATCTCGGACGCGATGTGCGCTGCGGAGGAGGTCGTCGCCGGCCGCGTGCTCGAGGTCGTGGAAACGTCGTAGCTGCTGCCGCCGGCGCCGATGTCCGACCGCTTGTCGCCGATGCGCCGCAGCAGCTTGAGGTTCTGGTTGGTCTTCTCGATGATCGATGAGAGATCCGACTCCCAGTCGTTGTAGCCGGCGCCGCCGCTCATGACGGCGAGAGCCACACGTCGGTACTACACACACACTCGGGAAGCTTCACGCGCTCTCTATACGTCCACGAGGAAGCCGAGCAGAGGTTCGCACGGCCCCCACACAGACACACACGCTCACGGAGCCTTTTTCCTGCCCGTCGACAGACAGACAGCACCGGCGCCTTGCTCGGGAAATGAGGCGTCGCGAAGGGGCATCGACCGAACGCCTCATCCTCTTGTTTCGGCGGGGTGTGGGGTTTCAAAACGGTTTTGACACGATGGTTACAGAAGCGACCGCAGAAGGGGAAAAGGAACCCAGGGAGGAGGAGGAGGCGGTGCCTATTGGGATCTCCCTTACGATAGCGCCGTGGTGTCCATCACGAGCGACAAGGTCGGCGCGTCAAAATGCAGTTGGTACCGCTGGAAATGCGCGCGGATCCGTGCCGCGTGGGCCGCCACGGCGCTCGCGCAGTACGAGAGGAGCAGCTGACGCGAACCGTCGGGCGCCAAGGCGAAGTATCCGACCTGTCGACACCCATGTCAATAAAGCGTCACTGAACGCGCTCCCCTATCCATGTGCATACACGCACCTCAATCATGGGCTCGACGCACTCGTCCAACGCAACCGGGTAATCCAAGAGTCGCGCGAGCGCGCTCTCTTGGACGATCTGGACCGGCCCGTCGGACGGCGCACTTGCTGCGAGCGGCGTGCCATCCAATGCGACGGGCTGGAGACACAGCGTGCGGTCGATGGCCGCACACGCCACGTGGGCCGCGTTCACGAGCACGAGCGTGTCCTTGAGCGTGTACTCGGCGGGCGTCTGGAGGTTCGCGGCTACGACGCGCAGCGCCAGTGGACTCGTCTCCAGCGAGAGCACGCCGCTGGCCGCGACCACCTCACGCACAAATGAATCGCGCCACGACGGCGGCAGGTTCGAGAAGAAGAGACACGGCTTGAGCCCGGCCAGCACGAAGAGCACCTCGCCGTAAAAGCGCTGAACGCATCACCACCTATTAGATCAGTTTGTTTAGCGTATAGCGTGGTTACAACACCACACACGCACCATGGACGCCGGTTCCAGCCCGCCGTGCGTCTCGGCAAAGTGCGCCAGCTCGAGCGGCGACCGCGTGGCCCAGAAGCGCGTCTCGGCCGCGCGGAACGCGGCGACGGCGCGGAGCTTCCGACACAACGCGCGGTGGTCGCCGATCTTCCAGTGGCGCAGCTGGCAGCGCTTGGAGCAGTAAGAAACCCACTGACACGCGCTACAGTGCGCCAGTTGCGTCGGTGACGACGCGTCGGCGTCGGAGGAGGCGGAGGCGCCGCAGGATGCACAGGAGATCGCCATGAATTCGCTGGCGACAAATTCCCGCCGTTTTATCCAGTTTTTGAGATTTGGAGCTGTTCACACTACCGACTTTGCTCATTTATAATGGACACCCATCTGCACAGACCCTACCCTCAGCCCCATTCTCACCTGCAGATAAAATACCACCATGACAAAAAAAAATCGTATTTTATTATCAACTATCAAATTCTGCGTCTTCACTGACCTCTCCGATCTGACCATCCAGCTCAAGATGGTCAAGGACAGGGGTATTTTACCAGGTGTCCACTATATATGAGAAACAAAGTGGTACAAAAATCCTCTCGATTTCATTGGCCGAATTGGCACTGTCCGTTATATGAGGAGTCCATTATAAATGAGCAAAGTCGGTGGTCATGGTTTTGAAATGTCCTAAAGTGAATTCAGGATGACCTCATTTAGGCACAATGTTCACGTGTCCCTAGTTTTGACATAATCGTGATTAGGAAACCCTGCTTCGCCCTCACCAGTGTTGCACAAAGAGAAGAAGCAGAGACAACGCCATGTCGCTGCTGGTGCCGGACTATTCAAGCTCCTCGGAGGACGAGGCGCCGCCGCGCGTCGCTCAGCCAGCGCCTCAGCCGTCCGCGCCGTCTCCCGCGCCGCCGATCGCGGCCCCGGCGGTCGCGGAGCGTGCGGTAGAAGCGCCAAAAGCCGCGAAGAAGAAAGCGACCAAGAAGAAGAAGGCAGCCACTAAGCTTAAGACGACGCTGCACTTGCCGCCCGAGATCCAGCGGCTGCTCGAGTCCGGCGCCGTGGGGGACAGTGACAGCGACGGTGACGACGTGCACGGCGACAGCCTGCTCGCCAAGCAGAAACGCGCAGTGGCCAAGCGGCCGCGCACCGCGACTGCGTCTGCGTCGACGGCGTCCGCTGCATCCGCGACGCTATCGTTCCTGCCGGCGCCCAAGCACCACATCGACGCGCCCAAGGCCACACCGGCGGCGGCTGCACCTGCAGTGAGTGAGGAGCAGGTGGATGCAAACGTGGAAACGGCAGCGGCGCACGACGCGACGGCCGGGGCCGATGAACAGCAGCAGCAACAACAGTATTACTACGACCCGCAGACCCAACAGTACTACGACGCGGAGCAGTACGCGCAGTACTACGCACAGTACTACCAGCAGCAGCAGCAACAGCAAGGGCAGGAGCACGCGGGTGTGATCGATGAGGCGGAGCAGCAGCCGGGCAAGCGCGCACGCCACCGCGACCGCGAGCTGGAGCGAATGCTCCAGATGGGCCAGTTCACGGCCGTGGCCGACAAGATTGTCGAGGTGGCGGCGCCTGCGCCCGACGCGTGGCAGGCACCACCCGTCGAGCAGCTCCAGAAGGGCAGCGCGAGCGAGCTCAAGGTCAAGGCGAGCTTCTGGAACTCGTCGGCGGGCACGGCCGTGGCGTCGGTCAAGCCGAGCCGCCTCCAGCGGCAGAAGCACCAGCTCAACCAGCTCGCGTTCGACGCCAAGGCGCGCGAGTTCGAGCTGCTGGACCGCAAGGGCGCGGCAATCAAGACCAAGCGCGAAACCCACGCCAAGTACGGCTGGTAGCGCTCACCGACCTCTTGAATATCACAGAACGTTTTTTCCACTTTCATTTTGATTTTTCCCTAATCGAGTTTCGGTACCAGAATACAGAGTGTAAAGCTAATGACGATTGATTACGACGACATCGTGAGTTCGTCGAGCGCCGCCGCGACGGGCTTGGTTTCATCCTCCTCATCGGATGCCGGGGGAGCTTCCTCGTCATCTTCAGCGCCATCGAGCGGCACAAACTCGTTCTCGACAAAGTCGTCGTCCTCCTGCTCGCCGAACTCTTGCTCCTCGAGGAACTCCTCCTCAAACTGCTCAAACTCACGCTCGTGGCGCGCGGCCTCGGCCTTGCTCATCCGTGTGTGCTCCGACGAGAGCTTCTTGAGCCTCTTTTTCTCGTTCTTGCGGTCCTTCTGCTCGCGCGGGTACACCTTGCGCACGAGCACCACGTCCGGGAACTCCTCTTTCAACGAGTACGTGTAGCGCGTACCGAAGTTGGCCGACGAGAGATCGTAGCCCTTCACCGAGTCGCCGGCCTCCAGCAGCGCGCCCAAGTGGCTGCGCACGACAAACGTCGTGTCGTTCACGCCAAAGTCGCTCGCGCGGGCGACCTCGATGTCAGCGAGCACCATGTGGGGGTCCGTGCCCTGCTGCTCATGTGCGCTCGGCTTGCTGCCGTGGGTAGCGTGCACGGGCTCGACGTCGAGCACGACAAACTCGACCATGTTCTGGCTCGTCTCGAGCGGGAGGAACGGCAGCTTCCAGTACTTATCGGCGGTCAGCTCGCCGCGGCGGCCCGTGAGCGGGTCCACAAAGTGCAGCATCGAGGTCGTGCGCGCACAGAGCGCGAGTCGCGAGATGCTGCTGCAGCTTTGCGCCGTCTTGGGCGGCAGGATCACTAAGTCGTCCTTGGAGATTGGGCTCAGCTCGACGCTGAACACGAGCTGCATGTTGGCCGTGCCCTGTCTGATGTTCTCCGAGACCATTTTCGAGGCTGACTTGGAACGCATGGGCACACGCGACGACAAAAAGTGAACAAACTTTTCGCCCGCACCTTTCGTGCCAAAGTAAAAGTCGACGCCATCCTTGGCGGTCTGGATGCCGATCGCCTCCTCGTGAGCCTTGTGCTTGAGCAGGAGCTGCTCGAGCCGGAAGAACGTGCGCTTGTGGTCGGCCTTCTGGCGCACCTGCACGAGCACGCGCCAGTGGTTGTTGCGGAACTGCTTTGTGCAGTCCGGACACTGCATGTTCTTGATCACGTACGTCACGACGCACGTGTTCTGCACGACCGCGTGGTTCAGCACCTCACGCTGCAGCGTGAGCTTGACCTTGATGCGCTTCGAGTGGGGCTCAGTCCAGATGAACCCAGCGTCAATGAGCTTCGCCTTGGCGAGCCCGTGGACGTTCTTGAGGCAGAGCGCCATGAGCTCCGTGGACTCCCAGTCGCACGCGAGCCACGCGCCATTGATGGACTGGCCCACGCCCTTGGTCCGCGCCTGGAAGCGCAGGCAGCCCGAGCACTGCAGCACCTCGGCGTTCAAGTCGATGCCCTCGGCGATGTCCACCTCCGCGGCGATGCACGTGTTGCACATGTTGAGCGAGTTGGGCTCGATGGCCGTGCCACACACGCAGCAGAGACTATATCATCAGGACCAGTCAATGGTGAGCCACGGCGGGAACACAGCCGGCACATCGGCAGCGCGCGAGCGGAGACGTACATGGCCATGGTGGGAGAGACGGAAAGGAGAGAGCGAATAGAGGGAGACGGCGGCGGTCGGTGGGGATGCGGGACGTGCCGGGGAGCTCGCGGAATGCGGTCGGAAGCGTGTCGCTTTGCAGCCCGTCGAGATGAGCCCAAGTGAAGAGCTCCCCACAGCGCGTGATGCGGGATTCTTCTTGGCGGCGGATTACGCGATCAATGACTACTGATTGGCATAAATAAACCAGATCTCAGCCAATCAAAATGATCTTGTATCGCAGAAACAACCAATCAAATGGATATATGGGTCGGAGGAGCTTTTTACGAAAAGTGCCGTAATTACTATTTTGACCAGCGCCAAAGATCTTTCGGATGGGTCCAGCGGAGTGATGGTCGTTCGGATGCAGAACAGGACATGCCCATCACGTGAAGTGAGGAGCTCACCAAACCAAACGCAACACAGGCCGCCGCCACCGGTGGGGTGCTGCGCTCCTTCCCCCCCGCTTCACGTCGTGGCGCCACAGAAAGCAGTACTCGACTTGCCGTCCCCCGCTTCGAGCCTTCTTTTCCACGATGGCCGGCGAACGCACGCCGATCCTGCCGTCCTCGGCGGCAACGACGCCCGCGGCGAACCCGCGCCGCCGCGTCGCGCTCATCGCCGCCGC
>JAMFLL010000870.1:0-24091 GCA_027475725.1 Pythium rhizo-oryzae | reverse complement strand
CATGCGCCTCATCTCGCAGGTCGCCAAGGAGATCTGGATCGTCGAGAACCAGAAGATCCGCGTGTACGAGGGCGAGATCTCGGACTTCAAGATGCAGGTGCGCAAGCAGCTCAAGCTCGACCCCAAGAAGTAAGGTGCTTTGTTGAAACGAGAAGACCCCCGATTTGTGCTACCCTTTCCTTGGTTGTGTGTCGTGACTTTCCGCTTCCCTCGTGTAGTGGTTTAGATGCCTGCGCTCCCTCATCACGTCGAGCAAAATGCAGGGCGTACGCGGCACCGACTTTTATCATTCGACCTTCAGTTTAGAAGTACGGTAGCTCTAATCTTCCGATTGGTTGTTGTCGTCACCCACGGTGGCCGCAGCAGATGCCGGTGCGCTACACGCCCGTCGTGCGGCGACTCCTCCTCCGTCACCACTGCTACTTCTCCTTCTGCTGCCACTGCTGCTCGCAGACCGTGCAGACGGAGCCTCGTCGTCCGTCGAGTCCGATTCGTCCTGCTCACCGAGGGTGCCACGCCGTCGGTGAGCCACATTGGTCGCTGAGGCGGCTGCTCCGGCTCCTGGGGCGGGCGGGGCGTCAGTGCGCGACGCTCGCCGATGAGCTGTCGTGCTGGGGGAAGCAGCAGCCCAACCTGCCGTTGTCGTCAGTGACGAAGTTCCTTCCCAGCCAGATTCGTCACCGCTTGCGCTAACTCTCGATGCAACGCGCGTGGATCCGGCAAGGGGCGAGGGAGCTGGTCGCGCGGGTGACAAAGTGATCGACGACGCAGCAGTCGGCGAGGACGCCGACTGGTATCCCGGGCCGGGGTGGAGCGTCGTAACGCTGCGCCGACGCCGCACGCCGGGATGTGGCCCAGCTGCGGAGCGGTTGATTGCGGCAATCCGGTCCTTGTCCACGAGCACGCAGCCGCAGGTCGCGTCCTCCCCCAGTGCGTGGTCTTTCGACGTTGAGAAGATCGTGATGATCTGCGCGCTCTTGGCGACAGCGACGCCGTCGAGCTGCGCCTCGTGGGCGCGCAGGACGTGCGAGAACCCGTGCGACTCGAGGAAATCCGCGATGGCTTTAGCGCCGAAACTCACGGCGCTCCCGCCGCGCACGCTCTGCCCAAAGCCCGTGAGTGGGTCCATCAGCGACTCATGCTCCTCGCGCACCGGGTCGCCCCATAGCATGTCGCTCACCATTCTCAGCGGTGGGTTGTTGTCGTAAAACTTCTTGTCGAGCACGTCCATGGGTGCAGTGGGTGGCAGACGGCGAATCGAGGCCAGGCGTGTCTCGCTCGCGTTCGCCGTGGGCAATGCCCGTGGGATACCACCGTGAACACAGAAGACTGCATCGTCGATGGTTGCAGCCAGCGGCAATCGATCGAACGCATGGTTGATCTGGTGCCACACGATGTAGCCCTCATCGCGGCCGAAGCGCGCGCGGCATTGGGAGAGGAAGCAGCCGGTGCCATAGTAGTGCTCCAGCCCGTTCACGGCGCGCGTCTCGTGGTTCCCACGCAGCAAAAAGACCTTGTGCGGATGAAGCACCTTCTGCGCGAAGAGGTACGCGACGCACTCGAGCGACGACGCGCCGCGGTCCACGTAGTCGCCCAAGAACAAGAACGAGCCGGCCGTGAGCCCGAAACCGAAGCGCCAAAGGTGCTGCGCGAAGAACGTGAGATCGCCCAGGTTACCGTGGAGATCGCCAAACACGTACACGGGGCTTGAAAGCGTGAGACATCGTGATTCGGCCTCAAGCAGCGCGCCGACGTGCGCGCTGAGCTCCACGAGGTCGGCACCGAACTGGATCGAGTGCAAGTACGGCAGTGAGAGCACCGGGTTCAAGAACGCCGCTGCCATGCGTTCGGCGAGTGCTACGCCCGGACGGGAGCTATGGGTTTGTTGCTGCTCCGTCTGAAGGTCGGCAATCGCGCGTAAAGACTTGAGACTCGCGTGACGGCCGAGGCGGCTCGTCTGGATTTCACAGCGTTCGGTGATGGAGTGCATCCACGGCACGAGTCGCGGGCCAGGCGCTTTGCCACCGGTGCCATCTCCAGCTCGCCCCACTGAGCCACTCCCGGTTGTGGAGGCAGAGGCTCCATCCGATTCTCGGTGCCGCGCGAGCTGCTCGCGCAGAAAAGCAATCTCGGTGTCTTTCTCCACGCGCATCACTTGGAGCGCCTCTTTCAGTTTCTGTGGAACCCACAAAGGATAGTGAGCTGCGGTGGATTCCCAAGAAATGAACAACCGCACGACCAAGTCATTCGTACCTGCACCTGCAAATGCATCGGCACCTGCGGACTCGGTTCGGCCGTGTTCGACTCCTGCGTTATCCGCTGCGGCGACTTCAGCTGGTCAAAGGGCGACGGCAACACACGCCGTTCACGGTCGGGGCTGGGGGCGATCACGCCGTCGCGCAGCTGCAGCGCAAAGTGCGTGCGAGCCGTGGTCGCAATGACGTGGCCTCCCCCCGTGCTACCGTGGGTGTCGTCGTCGTGCTGCTGCTGCTGCGTGCGGTCGTCGTCCTTGATGGGCTCTTCATTCGCTGCCAGCGTGAGACTCATGACGACCCCAAGCGTTGGCCACCGCGGCGCTCGGTCAATGGCGCAATGCACGCTAATGGCGATTGAGTCCAGACAGTCCGTGCCCCGCGCGACTCCGGCGTTCCGCGAAGAGGGCGGCGGGGAGCAGCATGGTCAGCCTTGACATGCTCACCACGTGGAATTATAATAGCTCTCGAGTGGGTGCGTGCGCGTGGCCGATCTTTCCAAAATAGACGGGAAAGGTCGCGCATCATGTGGATCCGATTGGCGGGGGATCTTCGTCAGCGCCCATCATTGGTAGAAACTGCTCAGTCGATCTTGTGCTGATTGATGGCGGGCGGTCTCCAAAATGGGAAGCCCAGCGAAACAGCGAACGGCGGAGCGTGAGCATCTTCTCGTGATGGCGTGGCGCGGGCGCTCGTTCGTGCGGTGGCTCGTGGTGCTGGCGGTTGTCGTGGTGGTCGCGGTGGTCGCTGCAGCGCCGCGCAGAGAGATCGACTATGATGCGCTCGAGAAGGCGTGGGAGGCGGACGATGCTCCGCAGGAGGTGCGATCACATGCCGACGACCAGTACGACCGTCTCAGTGCCATGTGCGTGAAGCTTGGGCCGTTGATGTGACGGCATACATCAATGTTTGTCGAGCTAAGAGGATATTCGGTGCAGGCCGCAGCAGGAGGCGAAGACGGTGGGGCCGCAGATGATCTTCGTGACGTTGGACACTCAGGAGCCGTTGAGCGAGCTTGCTGGCCGCTGGAAGGAGGTGGGTCTCTCGAGGGTCTTGTTTGTCTTCCACATTCTGATGGCGTGTGCTTTCGGGAGCGCAGATGCTCTGGAATGGTGGCGTAGACGTGAACATTTATGAGATCGAGTCGTCAAAAGTGCTTGTTGGACTCCAAAAAGGCTTGTTCATGCGCGAACTTCGACTCTTTCTTCATGAACAGCGAGAAGTTGTGACGTACGACTGGAACAGCAAGACGTACACACGCGAAGATCCGATCGATGCGAAGGTCGTTGAGTCAGTGAGTCTACCTAAAAGAACAAAGAAAAAGAAAGCCAAGGGCAAGGCGAAGAAGACGCGCGCCGCAAACCATGGTCAAGCAACTCACGATGGATTGTGAAGACAAGGGAGACCCTACAGAGGAAAAGAAAAGCCATACTACCACCTGCATTTTTGTCGACCTACTCGCTCTTGACTTCCTCCACAAGCTTGGCGAGCGAAGGATTCTTCTTGATACTCTCGTGGAACGCGTGGAACTTCGGGTGAGTATCGGTGTCACGCACCTGGCTGAGCGCCTCCACCACGCGAAGGGCACTGCGGATCAAGTCCTTCGTGCGCTCAACCTCGGTACCGACCTGGTCCTCCTTGATCTTCTTGTTCACAGTCTTCTCAAGCGGCTCAAGGATCAAATCGAGCGATCCGGCGATCACACCAGGCTTGAGAGTACAGATCTTGATCACAATCTGGTGGCAGAGCGTCTGCACGTCATCTTGGTCTTTCAATCCGAGTTGCAAGTACGGGAAGAGGGCACCGATTTCCAGATGCTGCGGAAGAACATCAAGCAGAGTGTCCGCGCACGCGTATGCTGCCTTACGGAGCGGAAGAGCATCATCGACCTTGTGCTTGAACGGGCCGAGATCCACCACGCGTTCCATCTTAACTTCCGCAGCCTTGAGAAGAACAGGGAAAATCTTGTCCTTAGTGTGAGGAGCAAGGAACGTGGACTGGTGGTGGGCAGTCGTGTTGAGGGCAAGAAGTGCGGCTCTACGAACACCAACATCTTCATCCTCGAGGGCCTTCACGAAAGGTGCAACATCAGCATACAATGCACGCACGGCAGCAGTGTTTCCGCTGGTCGACGTGGCAGTCACAGTGTTCTTAATACTCGTCACTCCCGTCCAACGCGAGTGAACCGACGATGACACAGTCAGCTCAAGAATCACAGGAACGAGCTTGGTCGAGTCCGTAACTGCAAGTCTTCCAAGACAAGCCGCAACAAGGTTGCGAACGCCCTCTTCTTCGCGTTCGCTAAGCGTCTTCAACACAGGCAACACACGATCGATGTAGGCGGAGAATCCATCATCAACGCTAGTGCCATGGTGGGAAATCACTTCACGCAGAGCAGTCAGGAGGAGGTAGGAGTTCTCGCCTTGCTCCAATCCGCGAACAATCAACTCGAGATACTCAGCCTTGTTGCCGACACAGATGCTGCCCAAAGCATATGCTGCCGCCGACTTGACATCTTCAGCCGGAGCCTTGAAGTTCTCAAGAGTAACCGGCTTCACATCAGGATAGCTGCTGTCAGTGATGGGAATCACACGACCAAATTCACCCAAGCAGTACAACGCAAGCACACGGTTCTTCTCCGAGCTTGGCTGCTGAATCTCTGCGATGAACTTCGTGAAGGCACTGTGACGATCATCACTGGATGCGGCGAAGCAAACAGAGGCAATGCAGCGAGCGAGGTTCACCGTTGCCTGGCGCGATAGATCACCCGTGGGCGTCGTGAGCGAAGCAAACAGTGCTCCAAAACCAGAGAGCTCGGTTAGCTGACCGAAAAAGGGTCTCAGAGCGTCGAGAGTCCCACCCTGGATCATCGCACTCTGTGCAAGCGTCATCGCGTTTGCGAGCACGTTCTGTTGGACCGCGGGAGTGTTAACCACGCTAGGGTTGGCCTTCAGCACGTTTGAGATGAGGTTGATACCAAGACGGCACAACTGAAGATCACTGTCGACAAGAAGGGCAGAAGCGTCCGACACAACCTCGGCCAACAGCTCGGGCTTGATCAAGTTGCCTTGGTGCATGACAAGGTCGTTGAGCGCGTTGAGGGTGGCTTGCTTCAGTGTGCGAGATTGTTGGCGCAACAGCTGCGAGAGAGTGGACGTTGCGTCCGCGAGAATCGGGCTCAAATCAATGTTGAGTGGCGAACGCGCGATCGATGCAATGGCCTTCATACTCTGCACTCGAGTAATCTCGTTGTTGAGGCGCTCCATCAGAAGCGGGAAAACATCGTTCACTCGAGCTCCAAGCTCGTCCGCGGTGCGAGCAACCAACTGGCCAGCACAACTGATTGCAGCTTCCTTGATCTCCTGGTCAATGTCGTGAGCTTTCAGACTAGGGAGAACACCGTCAAAGAGCGAGAGAGCATACTTCTTGACGAGTGTGGCGTCGCCTCCTTCGTCGGGACGAATAACGTGCACAAGCGACTCGATCAACCCAAGAGCCTTCGCCACAGTCTTGTACCAGTCACCACTCACGGCCTTCAACGAAACGTTGACCAGCGACTGCATGTGCTTTGAGAACGGCGCTGCCTTGTGCGAGTCGATCAGAAGACGCAGATACACCATCGTTTCAAGCTTCAGGTCAGAGTGCTTGTCTTCTGCTGCGCGAAGCAAGTTCGGCATCAACACATCAACATACTCGCCCAGTTCACCTCGCAGCACCAGGGTGAGCTCTGTGAGGAGTGCAAGCACAGCACAACGCGAAGTCACCGACGCCTTGGGGCCAAATTGCTTGTTGGCAGCAAGTGCGATTGCCTTCGTGCGCTGCTTCAGCTGATCGAGGCAGGTGCGAATAGCATGGGATGGAGGGTGTCCGTCGGTAGGCAAAGCTTTACGGGTTGCCCCAAGCAGCTCTGCAAACACGGTGAATACATCCACACGCACATTCTCCTCACGCTCCTTGAAACGGGAGATGAGCAGCGGGCTTGTTGTAGTGTACAAATACTCAAGGAGCTCCTCGCGAGTTGCGATCAACGCAGCAATGACCCGCAGAGCTGCGCGGCGCACCTTCCAGCTCGTGTCATCGTCATCACTGTAGTCCCCACCGTCGTCGGCGTCACTGTACTCTTCATCATCCTCTTCCATCGACTCATCGTCCTCTTCATCTGTATCACCGTAGTTGTAGTTCGGGTCGTACTTGCTGAACTGGACTACGAGATTCAAGATGCGTTCAATGTGAGGCGTGATGCCGCTGTGGCAACGCACGACAAAGCTCTCGAACGCTTGAAAGCAATTCTCGCGCAGTTCGTCGGAGGACTCGTTCTGCATGGCTTCGTCGTCCGGGTCGCCGCAAAAGTCCGCCAGGATCGGAATAATCGCATCAAGATGGTTTCCAAGACGGTGACCCGCCGAGCGAGAGAGCGTGCCAACTGTTTGGATGAGGGTACGCTTGTCGGCCGAATCGGTCTTGGTCTTGATACCACTGATGAGGTGGTCGATGAGACGAGTCAGAAGTGGATCCGACGCCATCACGCCGAGCGAACCCACACACGCAGTCGCGCGCTTGCGCACGAGCGGCGACTCATCCGTGAGCAACACCACAAGCAGATTCATGATACGCTCATGCTCCGTGGCGCACGCATGACCAAAGCGGCGCAGCAGGTCCGTGAGGATGTCGAGCGTTTCCGCTTTCACGCCAGTCTCGGCTTCCTTCGAGATGCCAGCGACCAGACGCTCGCACAGGTTGGTGGCCACGAGGGCACCGGTCTTGGGCGAGACGTCCGCCAAAATGGTCTTCAGACCGATCGCGTAAATGTCGCGCAGCTCCGGCTTGCCCGTAAGGATGAGCTCGCTCAGCTTCTTGCAAATATCGGCAACCTGCGCGTCCTGCACTTTCGTGACGAGGATGCCAATGCTACAAGAACGACCGGCATTAGCGCTCGAGCTTCTCAACATGCCACCACATTTTAAATGCACCCACCACTTGACGGCAATGGACTGCACGTCGTTCGACTTGTCGTCGAGCTGCTTCAGCACGGCCGCGCACACTCTGATGAAAACAAACCACAGCCACGGGTGAGCTTTCACCGCACACGCTCCACGCGACGGCCCCCCACCACGCCTACGTACTTGGCCTCGAGGTACGCGCCTAGCTCAACGTTGTTGTTGAGCTCGTTGCAGAGATCCGAGGTCGCCATGTAGCGCTCATCCTTGTCATAGTCGGTCGTCTACGTACAGCCCCCACGAGGCGTCAGCGGCCACCAAGCACACCGTTCGACGCGCCCCAACGCGCTCTATCGCGTCATCCACATACCTTGTCCAGCAGGAGCGAAATGCGCTCGTCCTGGCCCGGCATCGTCGTCGCGTTTCCCCGTGCTTCTTGTGTCCGTGGGCTTCTCTTCTCCTTCAAGCGGAAATCGCGAGTGAGTGGGTTGGATCTGGCACCCTGTGGGTGGATTTCTCTGAGATGATGTGGGCCACACTAATTTCGAAATGAGCAATAACCTCGCCTGAGTGACTTCAAGGTGGGCACAAAATGGGATTGGCGGCCCTATTCTTGGCCCGAAATGGGGCGACCCATCAACATGGCCGTGAGTGACCCCGGGTCTGGGCGCGAAGCGAGAGCGCTCACACCGCTGACTAGTACCCCGCGCACGTCAACTAAGATGGGTAGGCTCGCGTACTGCTGCTGTGTGGGGTCAGGAAGGGCGCGCTAATGGCCTTTGAGTGATGCGTGCGACAGGCGACAAAGACGTCGAGTTGGAGCAGCTCACGGACCTCGTGTCGGGCGAGATCGACCGGCAGCTCAAGACGCGGACCGATGTGCTGGACACGATGAAGTCGCAGATGACCAAGGTGCTGCGGGAGTTCGAGGAGCTCACGTGCAACGTGCAGGCCAAGCGCTCGTGGATGAAGAGTGTAGGGAAAACCCGCGAGATCTTCCCGACAGGCACCACCGCGATCCACCCGGTCATCACGAACAGCAACATCGCGCCTTTATCGCCCCCAAAGCTGCCAAAGTGAGACTTTGCTGCTTTTGCATATCGGCGTTGTCTCTAGAAGGCTCACAGCATGTGATATGCCGACAGACTGAGCGGCTTGAAAGCCAGGAAGAAGCTGCAGCAACAGCTCAACCGGAACATCAGCGGCACGCTGCCACCGGCCGAGGGTGTGCCGTCTGACGCTCGCAGCGCCGGCGGCAAGATTGTGTTTGGTGCGTTGACTCGGAGGTGGATACGCGAAACTATACTGTACTGGATCGTCCCTGCGTTTCTGACGACGTCGTTGTGTATAGACAAGCGCCTACCTCGCGTGGCCAACATTGAAAAGCGCGTCGATGGGCTGCAGTCCATGCTCGCAAACCAGCAAAAGCAGATGATGTATGAAAAGGCGTTGGTGCGGTATCCGCAATGCCGCAGCAACGTCTTTGCTCCAAGCGTGTACGACGAAGGCGACTCGCCGGCAGGCCCCACTTCTTCGCCCTTGCAGACACCGCAGCCTGCACCCGACATGTCGCTGGAATTGGAGTTTGTGTACGGCGTCAACCACGGATCTATTGCGAACACCAACCTCACGCAGACCAATGCCTCCGGCCCATCGTCGGCGAACGCGAGTACTTCGAGTAACGTGTTCTACGTCTCCACGGGCGAGATCATGTGGTTCACGTCCTCGATTGTTGTACTCTACACCAAGCAAACCAACACGCAGCGCTACTTCCGCGAGCACACAAATCAAGTGACGAGCGCCGCGATTCACCCGAACCAGCACATTGTAGCGACTGGTCAGGCCGGGCGAGAGACCTTCGTGCTCGTGTGGGACGCCAACGAAGACCAACTAGGCAAGCGATTCGCATGCCTCAAGGGCCACTCGGTGTCGGTGCGATCTATCAGCTTTTCGCACGACGGCAAGCTAGTCGCGTCGCTTGGCGGTGATATGTACAACACGATTTGCATCCACGACTGGCGAGAACAGAACCTACTCGTGACGGCTCGAGGGCACAGTTTCCGCGTGCACACGATCGCGTTCAATCCTTATCAAGCGTATGGCCGACCAGACGCTAAACGGGGGAAGCGACCAGGTCAGGCGCTTCAGGATGACGATGTCTGCTATACGCTGGTGAGCTGTGGTGTTCGTCATATCCGGTTCTGGACGTTGACGAAAACCGAGTATGTTCCGCCCTCCAAAGAGGAAACGGAAGAGAGCGCGTTCTACGGATCTTCGTTTGGTGGACCAGCACGGCTGCGACCTCCCACACCCCACGAGAAGATGTGGAAACTCGAAGGAAACGTGCCCTCCTTTCATGGCCGACTCGATGTTCAGGATTTTACAAGCATCACGTTCGTCGACGACTCCCCACCGTTGTACGTGTACGATGACGAAGGGAAAGAGCTGGTTGCTTCGAGCGTGAACGACCACTCTCTTGGCCGAGTGGTCGCGGGAACGGCAAAAGGAGACCTTTGTGTGTTCTGGCAACCTCGACGTGGCCCTGACATCGACGATATTCCGGAGAAAGATCGAGGAAAAGAACCGGCCAAGTGGTGGGAGATCCCCGATGAGTATACTGATGCCGATATCAACGAGCTCGTCCTCGAGAAGATCGTATACGAACCGACAGCCCGGCTGGTGGAAGTAGTGCCGCACGACGTGGATACTGGTAATAGATTCAAGGTCTCCAAGCAAGCGCAAATCGAAATCGACGGCCTCCACAAACGTCTGCAACTCAAGCCCAACTCAGCCTCATTGCACGCAAGACTCGCAGAGCTCAAGTACGGTGGGCCCTTCGCGCACCAGGGCTGCGCATACCAACTCGCGTTCTGCAAGAAAAACAACTTGATCATGTCCAGTGGTGCGGATGGGCGCCTTGTGTTGTGGAAATGTCAGATGACGCAGGCTGTACGCGTGCCCGGTGTCAGCATTCAAGGCATATTCACTCCGTTGACGGGCTCCTTCAGCGAGGGACAGCACACGCTAACCCCGGTGGACGAAGAAACCAAGTTTTTTCGCCTCCCGACACAATTCCCAGACGATACGACTGCGCCGTCGTCAAGCAGTAGTGGCTTGCCAGGCCAACCTAAGCCAACAAGTGTCGCCTGGAAGGAGGATGGGAAGAGCGTGGCGGTGGGGACCAGCAACAACTGTATCTGGGAGCTGAATGTCATGACGGGTGATTGGACACTCGTGTTTGAAGCGCGCACAGGGTGCATGGCATCAGCGAGTTGCCACCCATCCAAAGAAGAAGTTGCGACGATGTCAAATGACGGATACCTCAGTCTCTGGGACCTTCGGAAGCACGTGTGCAGACGACGACTCTTTATCGGGGGCGAGCGATCTCCGCTGCATCCAAACAGTCCAAAACCAACCTGCATGGAGTTCCATCCATACGGAGACGAGATTGTCGTTGGTCTGAGCAATGGCGAACTCATCATTGTGTCCTACAACGACTTGCGAATCATCAAGCGTAAGCGAATCAAGGCGCACATGTCAGCCTCCACCGCGACTCCGAACATGGATTCACCTCTCGCAGCAATGAACGGCGCTGCTCCCTGTGTCGCGCAAGTCAAGTACGATCCGAATGGCTGCGTGCTCGCAGTCGGGGCAAAAGATACGTACATCTACGTGTACGACGTGGCGAACGGGTACAAGAAACTCCACGTCTGCGAAGGACACTCGAGCGCCGTGGTTCAGCTCACATGGAGTGCCGACGGCGACGTACTCCAGAGCAACGCCGCCGACGGCGAAGTGTTATTCTGGTCGCGTGCAAATGGGGTAATGAAGCAGATAACGGACGGATTCCAGGTGCGTGACACGCAGTGGACGAAGTGGACGTGTGTCTTTGGCTGGGCAACGCCAGGCATCTGGGCGGAGGACGCATCGAATCTCGTGGATATCGCGGCCGTAGCCACCTCAGGGGCGAAACGCGGACCCCAGCAAGCAGCCGAGTCAAGTGATGAGCTGGCAGCAAGTGATGATACCGACGATGTGATAGCTGTTGCGAACCGCAACACGCTGCGGCTCTTCCGCTGGCCAGTTACGCGAGCCTCGAAGTGCAGGACGTACCACGCTCACTCGTCGCTCATCGCAGCCGTGTGCTTTGCGTTCAATGATCGCTATGTGCTCACTGCAGGCGGTGATGACGGCACATTGATGCAGTGGAAGTGTGTGCGTTCTGCTGGCGGCGGCGTCACAAGTCCGCCACGGAGTACGAGCAAGCGCAAGCAGAATCTGAAGCTGAGCTACACAGACGACGCAGACAGCGCCGAGCTTCCGGCCACCAGTCCAGTGCCCCCGCCCGCGGGTGTGCGAAACTCTAATGGGCATCTCTCGCCTCGACAGGCCTCACGGCAGTACCGACAACGCGCGGTGGAGCGAGAGCCGACCGACGATGACGCCGACACTCCTGAGGAGACCATAAGTCGAGCGGCGACGCCCAAGCGCCCTCCTTCATCCTCCACGGCAGCGGCTATTTGTCAGTGTCGAGCAAAGCACGATTTCGTGGCTGAGTCGGCCGACGAGCTGAGCCTGACGGCGGGCGAACTCATCCGCGTGCTGTCCAAAGAAAGCGGCGAGTGGTGGCTCGGCGAGAGCTGCGGCGGCTCGCGCGGGATCTTCCCGTCCACGTACGTCGAAGAGATCTCCAGCGACACAGTGATGACGCAAGAACACAGTTCAGCGGGCACAGAACAAGCAGGCTACGAAAGTGGTGTGTCTGCGACACCTCCGGAGGAGGGAGACGTGGCAATGGACCAAGGTGCAGGAGGCGCTGACGCAGAGCCTTAACACAGTGTAGCCATGTTGGGATCTGTAAATATATACCCATGGATTAGTCCATGTAGGTAATTCTACTTCAACACAGAATTGCGTGTCGCGCGAAGGTAACTTGTAGCTGCTGAAGTTTCTTCTGGTCTCGAAGGGGAGATGAGCAACTGCGCAAACACTCCTCTCTGTCTCTGGGTCTCCTTTGCTGCTCGTGCGTGACACGATCCAAAAGGCCGCCGGGCCGCTCGCTCTCCTCCTCTCTTGTCCGCACGCCATTCCCGGATCTGCGCAACCGCCGACTCCTCTCCTCCCTCCGCCCGCCTTCCAGTTTCGTCTCCATCCACCATGGTTCAGTACCGTAGCACGCGCGGCGGCGTCCGCGGCCTCTCGTTCGAGCAGGCGGTGCTCACGGGGCTCGCGGCTGACCGCGGTCTGCTGCTGCCGGAGGCCGACCAGTTCCCAGCGCTACCCCCGCAGGCGCTCAAGCACTGGTCCAAGCTTTCCTACCAGGCGCTCGCTGTCAAGGTCATGCGGCTCTTCATTGACGAGAGCGAGATCTCCACGAGCGAGCTCGAGTCGCTAGTGCACAAGAGCTACAACGACAAGACCTTCCGCGACCACGAGACCGCGCCCGTGGTCAAGGTCACGGACCAGCTCTTCGTGCTTGAGCTCTTCCACGGCCCGACCTTTGCGTTCAAGGACATTGCGCTCCAGTTCTTGGGCAACCTGTTTGAGTTCTTCCTCAAGCGCAAGAATGCCGCCAAGGCCCCCGGCGAGGCGAAGGACTCGATCACGGTCGTCGGCGCGACCTCGGGCGACACGGGCAGCTCGGCGATCTATGGGCTGCGCGGCAAGGAGAATATCGAGGCGTTCATCCTCTTCCCCCACGGCCGCGTGAGCGAGATCCAGGAGCGCCAGATGACCACGGTGCTCGATGAGAACATCCACAACGTGCAGGTCCGTGGCACGTTCGACGACTGCCAGGCGATCGTGAAGGATCTGTTCGCGGACGCGGTGTTTAAGGAGATGTACTCGCTCGGCGCCGTCAACTCGATCAACTGGGCGCGCATCCTCGCGCAGATCGTGTACTACGTGTACGCGTACTTTCGCGTCAAGGAGCAGGGCGTCGAGCACGTGTCGTTTGCTGTGCCCACGGGCAACTTTGGCGACATCCTCGCGGGTTTCTACGCCAAGAAGCTCGGCGTGCCTATCGAGAAGCTCATCGTCGCGACCAACGAGAACGACATTCTCCACCGCTTCTTCTCCACGGGCAAGTACCACCGCCACCAGATCCAACACACGTCGTCGCCGTCGATGGACATTTGCGTCTCGAGCAACTTTGAGCGCTACCTGTTTGCGCTCTCGGGCGAGAACCCGGACGTGCTCCGTGGCTGGATGCAGGAATTTGAGAAGACAGGCAAGCTCACGATCACGGGCGAACTGCTCGAGAAGGCTCAGGAGGAAATGGGCTCGTACGCGATCCTCCAGGGTGACGTGAACACCACGATCAGCGAGTACAAGAAGGTCCATGGCTACCTCTTTGACCCGCACACGGCGATCGGTGCGGCAGCCGCCGAGCGTTTTGGCTTTGAGCAGCTCGCGGACCGCCCGGACGGCGCCGTCGTCGTTGTGGGTACGGCCCACTACGGCAAATTCTTGCCCGTGGTGTCCAAGGCGCTCGAAGTGGAGGAGGCCGAGATCGAGCAGCACGAGCTGCTCGAGGCGCTCGAGTCTCTGCCAACGCGCTCCGAGATGTGCGACAATTCGACGGCCGCGGTCGCATTGCTCGTGAAGAACACGACCGACAAGCGGAGAGCGAGCGTGTCCACCACCGCGTCGAGCAATCACAATGCGACGGCCGCGGTCGCATCGCACGGGAAGAACACGACCGACAAGCGGGGAGCGAGCGTGTCCACCACCGCGTCGAACAAGCACAATGCGACAGCCGCCGTCGCATCGCACGGCAAGAACACGACCGACAAGCGGGGAGCGAGCGTGTCCGCCACCGCGTCGAGCAAGCACGAGAAGAAGGCGCACAAGGGCAAGGCCGCGGGCGCGTCGGTGTTTTCGCTCAGCACCACGGAGGGCAAGATTGCAGTGTCGCTGGCGGTCGCGGCTGTGGCTGTGGCGTTCTTTACGCTCAAGCGCAAGTAAGTGTAGGGTCTCTGGAGTGAGAACAATAATGCAAACACGCATTGTACTGGACTGGTACCTACGGACTACAAGTGTGCACGACACGAAGAGGAGGGGGCGAGAGAGCGCATGAACCAGACGGAGGAATAAATTAACGACATACTACGGCATTCGTATGCAACACACAAGGGGGGTTGAGTACGACTGATCTGCCTTGGAGGGATCTTGAGCATTTGTTGGAGTGAGGAAAACGCGTCGGCTTGCGGTGACAGAGCAGCGCCATGGTAGGGTTGACGGTGGGATGTGAATCTGGCTGAGACCAGGTAAACCAGGTCGGGCGTACGATTCGACGTGATGGGCCGCCGAAGGGGCTACTGTGTTTTGTGTCGGTCGTGTGTTCTGGTTTCGGGGTCGTGCGCTGCGTTGGGTACGATACGGGCATTTATCACATAATGGTGCACACGTTGCACGAGCCGCACTGCTGCGTCTGGTTCTGAGCCAGAAAGACCTTTTGATGCTGCAGCTGGAGGCTCTCGCGCGTCACGGTCACCTTGGGCGGGCTGCCGATCGTGCCGGACGCGCGGAAGCTTTGCTGGGACGGCTTGGCGGGCTCTTTGGGCGCGAACGCGATCCGTTCTCGCGTGTATTGGTTCTCGTAGGAATACTCGCCGGGCCTAAACAAACGGCATGATGGATGCGTTAGTGACCTTCCATATGCCTCAGACACAGTTCTAGTCGAAACGTACCGTGTGCGCGAGAGCACGCGCCGCCAGCCGGGCGGTAGCCGCACGATATTGTGTGCTTGGTCGGACGGCGAGAGCAGCCGCCCGACCGGCACGATGATCTTCTTGAAGGCGTCGAGCACGTTGGTCGCGTCCAGCGCCGAGGTCTCGACAAATTCCATCGAGTGGGCGGCCGCGAAGCGCGCGGCCTCGAGCGTGGACACCTGGCGCGTGTTGGGCAGGTGCGCGAGGTCGCACTTGTTGCCCACCAGCACGACCACGAGGTTCTCGTGCGAGTGCTCGTGGACCTGCGCGAGCCACTTCTCGACGTTCTCGAACGACGCGCGGTTCGTCACGTCGTACACGATCATGGCGCCGACGGCGTTGCGGTAGTAGGCGGCCGTGAGCGACTGGAAGCGGTCCTGTCCGGCCGTGTCCCAGACCTGCGCCTTGAAGCGGCGCTCGCCCACGCGGACGGTCTTGGTCGCGAACTCAAAGCCGACGGTCTGCTTCGTGGTGGGCTGGAACTTGTTCTTGGCAAAGCGCGAGACGAGGTTCGACTTGCCCACGCTCGAGTCCCCGATGAGCACGACCTTGAGGATCGGGTCCTGGTCGGGCGCGCACGACGGCGTGGAGCAGCGCGGGCTCGTGGCCGCGCTCGAGGACGACGGACTGCCCACGGACGTGCGGCTGATGCTGAAGCGGTGGTCCTTGGTGGGCGTCTTGGCCGCGAACGCCGCCGCGTTCGTCGTGTTCGGGAGGCCGCTGGCGGCGGCCGCGCGGCGCACGAGCCGCTTCTGCGCCACCTGGTGCGCCGACACGTACTCGGGCAGCGGCGCCGCCGTGAACGGCGCGCGCTCCTGCTCGCGCTTGCCCGTCATGGCGCTGCTGCTGCGGTGGCTGGTGATGTTCGTCGTGGATACCGATGTGGTGTGCGGGGGGAATCTCGCGCGCGCCGACCCGTCCGGGAGCGAGCGCGCCAACTGACTGGAATGCGCCCGCAAGCGAAGCGAAGAGGAGCGAGAGAGACCCGCCACCCGCCGGATGATTCGAGCAGACAGACACGGACCGTGGGTCGTCCGTTCTCTTCGCCGCGTGGAAGGATCGCCGTGGAATAAGCCGAAATGGCCCCCTGCTTCCCGCACTCGCACACAGACACACAGAGCCCCAACGGCCGGCGCGCTTCAAGTGACTGGGGCCGCTCTGTCTGCCCGCCGGCGGAAGGGCGTGGCGCGGAACCTTCGGGGGATTCCAGGCTGAATATACGCTAAGAAAGGACCAGATAGCGGGATTTCCGGAACGAAGGAGCGTGGGACGTCGGGCCTTTTTGGAAAATTTCGAGAAGCGGGAGAAAAAGAGTGGAAGAAACGGTCCAGGGTACATCAAGTGACTGTGCGTACTTAGTGGGATCACTTCGTTCTAGTATAAACGGGGGGCAGGCAGCCACATCTGGGTTACGCGTTACAGTAACCGCAACCACTGCGTGTAGCACTGCTCCTCCCACGACGCCGCGACGACGGCACCCACTGACGCATGCTGCCGCCGCGTCGGTTCGCTGGACGGAGCCGCCGACGCGCCGTCATCCGCTCCATGTCGCCTGCTCGTGGATGCGTCATCCGCACGGACCCCCACACTAAAAGTCTCACTTGAAGTGCTTCTGGCTTCCTCTTCCTTCCGCGGGACTGGACCATCACTCCCACCCTCTTCAACTTCACTTCCTGCCGACCACACTTCTGCACGGCGATGCGCTTCTTCAACGTCGTCGCCAGTTGTCACTGCGTGGTCGTCAGTCGCGCCGGCGGTCTCCTCAATGTCGGTCTCGTCGGTGGGCAGCGCTGCAACTGACTGCTCCTCGAGCTTCGTAGTGTCGTCGCCCGTAGGGACGATGACGTACCGCCGCACGTCGCGCGGCGCGGGCGTCGGCAGCTCGTCGACCGCCATCTTGAACACGCGGCGCAGCAGCCGCACGCCTTCAACTTCGTTCTCCGTAAGCAGCGTCACTGCGAGGCCGTGCTGCGACACAGACACCGTCACAAGAGGACGAAGAGCAGGTTAGACAAACGCGGTCAACAACCGAGAAAAGCATGGACGCCCAACGTATCTTGCCACCAAAGCGGCCTGTGCGGCCCACACGGTGGAGGTAGGTCGCCGGGTCACGCGGCAGGTCGAGGTTGATCACAAAGTTGACCTGGTCGACGTCGATGCCGCGCGCCGTGAGGTCCGTGGAGACGAGCACGCGCAGCGAGACGGCGCGGAACTGGTCCATGACGGCGTTCCGCGTGGTCTGCGGCTGCGCGCCTGTGATGGCCGCGGCCGGCCAACCCTGGCTCGCGAGAGCGGCCGCAAGCGCCTCGGCGCGGAACTTGTCGTTGCAAAACACGATGCACTGGTGGAACGCGATCTCCGAAAGCAGCGACGCCAGCAGCACGAGCTTGTGCTTGAGTTGTAGCGGGTCGCCACCCGCGGTCGCGCGATCGTTGGCTTGAGGAACGACTCGGTAGAACTGCCGCACATGGCGAAGCCAGAGCTCCGGCTCGTGCTGCTTCTCGCGCTCGATCCAGACCGCCAGCTGATCTTCCCGCGATGGGACGAGCTCCACGGTCACGTCGCTGGGCCCGCGCACGCGCACGACCTGTGTCGATCAACATAGTGAGAACCTGGAGAGAAAGATCGCCAAGCAAGCACACATGGACTGCTCTTCACCTGTGGATCGCGCATCATGCGCACAACGTGGACCAATTGATCCGGCGTGAACGTCGCCGAGAACGCGAGGGTCTGTCATAACCAGCGCAGGGGGCTGTTATACGCTTCAAGCACATCTATGACTGCTATCAGAGAAAGCTGAGTACTTACCTGTCTTCGAGATGGAATAGCGGCGACGATCGCATCGATCTGCATGACAAACATCGCGTGCGTCACCATTCACACCACCCTCCACCCGCATGCCAGCAGCCACACACGTCTTCCACAAACTCGCCGCTGAGTAGCTTGTCCACTTCGTCGAATACCAGCAGTCTGATGTACTTGGGACGGAACACACCGTCTTCGATGAGCCACCGCACGCGCCCTGGCGTGCCCACCGCGATGTGACAGCCAGCGCGCAGTCGTTTCTGGGAATTGCGGCAGCATTACGATCGCTGTCAACATCACACACCATCTCGCATTCGTGCACTACTCGCTAGGTCGTCCAAGCGGCTTACCTGATCCTGCGCGACAGGCAGTCCGCCGATAAGCGGCACAATGCGCATGCTATCGCTCTCGGCCGCGAGCTGCCGCAGCACGGCGTCGATCTGCATAGCGATCTCGCGCGTCGGCGCCAGAATGAGCGCTAGCGGGTCGCTCAGGACGAGACCCGCGGGTGCCTGTGCGATACCGCGCTGCAGCACGTGATCCACGGCCGCCAGACCGAACACCGCGGTCTTGCCCGTGCCCGACTTGGCCTGCCCAATGACGTCGGTGCCGAAAAGCGCGAGCGGCAGCGCGCGCAGCTGGATGGGTGACGGCGCGTGGAAGCGCATGCGCCGCAGCGCGCGCTGCAGCTCCGCGCGGAGCGGCAGCTGCGCGAACGTGGTCGCTGCCGGCGGCAGCAGTGGCGCGCCGGCGCCCGCGCCGCGGATCCGACCGACGTCGTCCATGGCCATATTCAATGGCGTATCCAACGTCCAGGTTACACGTACAGTACTGTAGACCTCTCGAGTAGAAGCTCTTTAACTTCGTCCCAAGTGACTAGGTCACTGCTCAGAGGGAAATGTCACTCCGACGCTGGACGTTGCAGCATTCCCATTCCCGACCCACGCGAAACAGAGCGGCGCCAGAAGGGAAACCTTCTCGCCTCTCTCTCTCTCTCTCTCTACCTGCGATCGGACCGGCGTTAAGAGGAACCAACCGGGGGGCGGCATGTGGTCCTGGCTGCTGGGCAACAGCAACAGCGCGTCGGGCGGCAGCGGCCGCGGCGCGCGCTTCGGCAGCTTCTTGCAGCCGGCGGCGCCGCGCCGCGAGTTCACGCTCGCCAACATGCAGCACCTCCACCACCAGCTGCTGCGGTACACCGAGCTGCCGGACGCCGAGATCGTCGAGCTGCTGCGCGTGCTCTCCGAGTTCCTCATCTACTCGGACCAGAACCGCGCGTCCTCGATGGGCTCGCCGCCGTCGGGCGAGTTCGCGGCGCCCTCGGCCGCGGGCGCGTTCTTCGACTACTTTTGCGAGAAGAACATCCTCGCGCTGCTGCTCACGCTCGGCCAGTCGAAGCCGCGCGTGCCCGTGCAGATCCAGCTGCTCCAGACGCTGAGCATTCTCGTGCAGAACATCGCCACGCGCACGTCGCTGTACTATTTGCTCTCGAACAACTACGTCAACAAGCTGCTCGAGTGCGACTGGGCGTACGACCGCGACGACGACGTGCGCGACTGGTTCGTCACGCTGCTCAAGGCATTGTCGCTGCGCCTGAACGAGGACACGGTGCAGTTCTTCTTCGACGCCGAGAGCGGCTCGTTCCCACTGTACGCGCAGGCGCTGCGCTTCGGGCGGTGCGCGGAGACCATGGTCAAAGTGGCGGTCAAGACGCTCATGCTCAACGTGCTTAAGGTCCAGGACGACCGCGTGCGCCGCTTCCTGCTCGAGTACCAGAAGATGGCGTATTTTGCGGATGTGGTCGAGTACGCCAACGAGATGGCGCTCAAGATCCAGGGCCTGCTCAACATCTGGACGCCCACGGCCAGCGCCGTCAACGACAAGCTCGACGAGGCTGTCGACGCCTACATTGATCATTGCTACTACCTGCAGGACATTCTTGACGTCAATCTGCCTGAGCTCTGCTACAAGGTCGGCGACCTGCTTTTCACGCGCCACATCAAGCATTTCCTCGCTGTGAGCTTGCTGCCAAACTGCAATCCACCGTCACAGCGTATTTCCACGCGGCTCGCGTTGTACCTGCTCACGCGGTTGCTGGGCATTCTCGAGCACACACCGCTCGTGAACGCCATCTCCTTTCTGTACGTATCTGGATTCTTTAAATGGACACGATAGCGCGTGGTTATTTCTGACATGCAGCTCTATCTGATGTAGCCTGCTCAGCCCCGACGCCCACGAACGAAGCGAGTACTCTACTGTCGCGCTCGGTGCTGGAGGCTTGTCAGCAAGAAAGAAAAGCACGCGAAGAGCAAACGCAAGCTCAAGCAGCACCACACCCTCGGCCGCACCCACGCTCGCTGCCACATCTGACAACACAACCCAAAGTGACGTGACTGGTGCAGCGGCAGCTCCCAGCTCATCCACGACTACTACAGTCAAGTCAACACGCAAGAAAACAGGCACGAAAAAGTCGTCCCGAAGGCGCATCGTGTTCCGTACACACGCGTCGGGAGAGTGCAACTCGCCGGTGTGTTATCTGCAGACTCGATACAGCCATGGCGAGTGGCCGCTTGACGAAGTGCGCGCTTTCGAGCTGAAAGAATCAAATTGGTTTCGCCAGTCCCTGCTTACGCTGATCGAATCGTCGGATGAAGTGCTTGCGTCCACAGCGCTCCTCGTCGTGATCTCGGTAGTCAACAACGCGTCGATAGACCACTCCCTGCTGCGCGAAATGGACATTCTCCCGTACCGGCTTCGCAAGCATCACCACCACCATCACAAGAGCTATGCTGCGAAGGACAGTGGTGATAGCACTATCGATACCGTTCCCGAGGGTGAAGACGACGACGCGCTCGAGGATTCCGCTTCGTCTTCGTCTGGGTCATCTTCGCACGCGGATACGGAGGAGAGTCCTAGTGATGGCACAGTTGAGGTAGTAGACGACGGATCTTTGGCCTCCCACCACCGTGACCCATCACCACCACCATCAGGACCTGCTGTCTCATCGTCACAGCCATCCCAGTGGCTTATCGAACGCGTCCTGCGGCTAATGAATCGGTCCCCGGACGTGCGGATACTTAGCACGCAGCTGTGCGCGCGGCTCTTGCTCGACCTCGTGAGCGAGCACAGTCCCTCGTCAACTGCACCGAGCTCAACACCTGTGCGAGAAGACCATCATTTGCGGCTTACATCCGACCAGCTTAACGCGCTGGTTGCCGTCCACTCGGTGTGTACGCACCAAGTGATGCAAAGCATGCGTGGTGCAATGGCCGACGTTGATCTCTTCGTTTACGTGCTCGAAGACGAATTTGGTGACTTCCAGAAGGCGCCATTTCCGCTCGTGCTGCAGCTCAAGACGTCGTCGCCGTACGAATTTCTCGTGCCATTGGTCTCTCCGAGTTCCGATGCTGGCGGTGAGAACAAGGCCACACTTCATTTACGGCACCCTTCAAACGAGATGGAAGCGTGCCGCAAGGCCATGCGCACCTTTCTCATCCTACGGCGACTACGCGCGATGGTTG
Organism: Pythium rhizo-oryzae; assembly: GCA_027475725.1. Lineage (NCBI taxonomy): Eukaryota > Oomycota > Peronosporomycetes > Pythiales > Pythiaceae > Pythium > Pythium rhizo-oryzae. Next base: position 2,864 of record JAMFLL010000870.1, on the reverse strand, counting down.
ACCCCGACTATCAGGAAGACGGACTAGATGAGCTCACCGCATGTCGCCATCCACACACAGCGACACTTGCGTCTGTCACGCCGAGCCGACACACGACGAGTGCACGCGATGCTGTCGATCTCGGTGGCATGGTGTTTCTCAAGTGCGTGTGGCGCGAGCAGCGGTTCTTCGCGACACCCGCGCGGCTACTGATGGTGCTAAATCCCGAGGCTGTGGTTCTGGTGGAAAGACAAGTTGACGAAGGAAAGAGGGACTCGCTGTCACCAAGTACTGAAACGGCTGACCGAGGCTTCGTGCGTCTCTACGCGCCAGTGCATCGAGTGTACGCATCGCTGGACGGGAAGGACGAGTTCGTACTGCACCTCACGATCTCGTCTGCCGTTCCTGTGGAGGGTTGCCGCAGCTATCGCAAGTCACCGCCCAAGGACAACTCCGGTCGTGGTGGACTACGGAACTGGCACGTCTCGGTTCTTTTTGAGACAGCGGAAGATGCCCGTCAGGCGAAGGCGAACGTGGACCTGTGCCGCGCCGAGGTCCGCGCGTTTAAGCTGCTAAAGATTGAAGAGGCGCTGAGTGCCCATGTGCAGATCATAAGCTCTCATGTGGCTTCGAGGGACTCGGTGGCATCGACGTTCGAGGATCAGGACCAGGGGCAAGCTGCCAACGATTCAACCGTGCAAGACGGCAGCAGCAACACGTAAACGCGATTGATGTCGGGTATGTCTCCCTTACGCTCTACCTCTGTCTCTCTCTTCACTTCTCTCTTGCTCTCTCTCTCTCTCTCTCTCTCTCTCTCTCTCTCTCTCTCTCTCTCTCTCTCTCTCTCTCTCTCTCTCTCTCTCTCGCTCTCTCTCTGCCTCTCTCCGCCGTCTTTGTTGCTGATTCGTCCGAGTCTTGCCTCCCAGTCGAGCTGCGTGGTGTGTATCGCAGGATTAAGGCTTGGTTCGCGTCTTGGGGGACAGTGTTGCAGTCCCGGGAGCATTACCAAGCGCTTCGTTCTTGTGCTGAACAAAGGCCGCGCGAATCTCGCTCGGCTGCGCGTTGAGGAACTCGGAAGGGAAGAGCGTAGAGGCGTCGGCCGCGAGGCTACGCAGGTCCTTCGTGTTTTTGAAGAGCGCGGCCACGGCCGCCACCAGCTTCTGTACAGCATCCGGCTCAGCATCGCTGTAGATCGCCTTCACGGCTGCGAGCAGCTTGTCCACCGCGGCCTGACGCTCGCGCGCGATTTCCTGCTGGAGCGCACGCACACGGCGGAAGATGTCTTTGCCGTCGACGTCTTTCGGGTCCGGTGGGAACAACGCGGTCGCGTGCTTGAGAAGGAACTTGATGTCGTTGAGCTCGCGAATCTCGGCATAGATGGACTGCACCATGGGCTCGACGCGCTTGGGCTCGACGCGGTCGAAGTACAGCGCGCGGATCTTGAGCTCCAAGTCGGCCGCGCGCTTCTTGCGCTCGTTCTCGGTCTTGAGCTGGTCGAAGGACGCGCGAAACTTCGTGTCATCGATCCCGTCGAGGGCTTCCACGAGTGTGTGCGGCGCGCCCGCCGGCAGTGCTGGGAAGAGCCGCTCGGCGTTGCGGATCGCGCTGCGCAGCTCCTCGGCCAGCGGAAAGCGCTTGAGCAGCCGCTGGATCGTGCGGCGCAGGCACGCGTCTCCCGCGGTGTCGCGTCGCTCAACGCGGTACACTTCGTCGTGGAGCTTGTCGAAGAGCTCGCGCTTGAGCTTGGTGCGCTCGTCCTTGCGGGCGAGCTTGCGCAGCACGCGCTGACACTGGTCGCGCTGCGCCTCCTTCGTGAAGGGTGACGACGCTGAGGCATCGGGTGCCGGCAAGTGGCCCTTGGCGACCCACGCGCGCTCGAGCGGTGTGTCACCAATGTCGAGCACGCGCAGCCCCGTCAGCCGGGCCAGCTCGCACGGCAGCGACCGCAGCGCTGTCGCGCGCGCGTCCAGCACGGCCAGCTGCGAGCACTGCGCGAGTGCCGCGGGCAGCGTCGTGAGCCGCGGGTTATCACTGAGCCAGAGGCTCTGGAGCTGCGTCAGCGACGCGATCTCGTCGGGCACGGTCGCGAGCAGGTTGCCGCCGAGGTCGAGCCGCAGCAGCGTCGCCCCGAGCGAGAACACGGGCGGCGGCACGCGCGCGAGGTTGCTGTGCGCGAGGTGGAGCAGCCCGTGGCGCCGCGCGTCCTCGATCGTCGCGAGCACGCGCTCGCTGTTGTTGGGCGCCATGGTGACTCCCCGCGCACGTGATCACGGCTAACGAAACAAGAGACTCGAAGTCAACCCGACGATCCGAGCGGGCGCGCGGTGGCAAGACAAAGGGGCGTGATACTTTCTATTCGAAGAGAGGTCCGGATCCACTAGATGGCCGGGTTCCGGTGGATGTACGGCAGCTTGCTCGCGAGCGTCTTGATCTGCATGCGCGCGCCCTGCTCCTCGTCGATCGTCACCACGCGCGGGTTCACCACCGCGCTCTCGTTCCCGTCGAGGAGCTTGGCCTCCACGCGCTTGGCCATCGCCGCCACCGACCGCACCGAGTGCACGGACCGCAGCGACTTGCACTCGGAGAGCACGCTCGAGGCCACGCTGCGCGCGTCGTCGTCCTCGTCGTTGTCGCCGTCGCCGTCGCCGTGGGCCGCCTTCCACTTGACGAGATCGGCGCCCGTGAGCGGGCCGCCGGCGCTGCCGCGGTCCTCGAGCCGCTGCGCGCGCTTCTCCTCGGCCTCCTCGTGGTCCACGATGGTCTGCAGCTGCGCGAGCTGCTGCTCGACCTGCGCCACGCGGGCCTTGATCTCGACGTCGTCCATGAACTGGTCCAGGTCCAGGTTGTTGGCAAAGTCGATGAGCTCGTCGGCCTCGTCGGCCTCG
>JAMFLL010000869.1:0-22363 GCA_027475725.1 Pythium rhizo-oryzae | reverse complement strand
CAGCTGGCGGCAAACTCTCGTCCGCTCCCTCCCTCGGGATAACAGACGGTAGGTTGCAAGGTCTGGCTCCCGATGCCCAATCCCAGTCAGTTGGAGGAAAGCTCCCCGAGAGAGTGCCGAAGACCTACCCCCTCACCGTGCTTGTCGTGTGCACGCGAATGGGTGTCCCCTCCCCGCCCAATCATATCCTCGCTGGAGCGGACGACCCATATCATTTGGGCCAAAACTACACTCCCCAGCCGTTTTTAGGGTTAGGCTATCTAGCACCATTTGCGCCCAAAGTCATGGGCCAACGTCGTTGGCAACGACCCTGAATTTGAGGTGAAACAGGGTGCGTTCGTGTAGGGGTAGGTAAACGAATGGTTCAGTTTCTCGGCCAAGCCAACGACCTTGGGTACCAAATACCCGCCAAAAACTGTAACCCCACTCAAAAAAAGTGTATCCATGTATTCACAACGCGAAAGATCGGCACTCGACGGACATCAATGGCGACCGGTACGGGGCGCAGGCAACCATAACGCGCTCCTGCAGCTCGCTGGGCCCACTCACCAAGACGCGGATGTTACCATTGCCTTGCTCCTTGGTCGCGGCGTGGACTTCACGCAAAATCGCTTCAATGGACGGGCGAGAGCGACTAATGGCGATGCTGGAAGTGGACTCTTTGGATCGCCGAGCGGTCTTCAGCGGTGTCACTGCCATGTCCACGTCCGTGGTCTCGACACGCTCGAACCCTGCTCGGCTGGGTAGCGCACGCCACAGCATCGTGCTGGCGCCGGCCATGGCGCCCAGTACGCCAGAGAAGAGAAGGCTCACGCGCTTGAGCCACCACGTACTGCTGAGCGACGCCATCATAAACACAAGTGCCATGCCAAGCACTGCGCCAACGACAGTCGCTGCGAACACGATCGTGTAGGAAACCTCCGGGGGACGTGACCCCGCTCCTGGCTCGTGCGAGGGTACGGACTTGTTTCCGAGGGCGAACCGCCCCACGCCTTCCAGTGCATCTTCGTCTTGGATGTCACCAGCACTGGTGCAATGGAGCAGCACTCGCGCCTTCCATGCACTCGACGTGCGCACCTGGTCTAGCAATGGCATGTATGCATTCAAAAGCGAGACGTCGCGGGCCGTCCACACGATCCACATTCGCTGTGGTAACGTAGCGACGACATCTTCTTGCTGGGACAGGAGTACATAGTGCTCCAACAGAGACAAAAACGGCGTCATGCCGCTTCCTCCCGCCACGAAGACCATGTCGCTGGTCGTCTATGGTAGGCAAAATAGCGAGTTAGCCTCATCTACGTGTTCACGGTTTCCATCACATATACTAGTGCACGTACCTGAATGCCTGTGCCAAAGTATCCGTCAAGCTGCACGGTTGATAAGGAACCGTTTCGAACCAGTTGGAGCAGGCAATTCGTGAAGGGGCCTTGCACTTTCACATCCAGTGATAGAGTCGCTTGATCCCGAAAAGGGCTGGAGCTGATTGTGAACGGGTGCCACTCGTTCTTGCTGATCTCGTCCACCTTCAAGTAAACGTATTGGCCTGGTACAAAATCCTCTCTGCCAATCCCAACGCCATCGCGACGCAGCTGCAGTTGAACAATCGTGTCGTCCAATGCCCTGGCACTGACGATGCCGCTGCGGGCACGTGTGAACACTGACACGATCCGGTACATGACGTACACGAGCATTGGCGCCATGAACCAGAACACAGCTGGATAGTAGTGGACGCACGTGCCGACGACGAAGAGCACATTCAGGCAGTGCACGAGCGTGAACCGGCGAAAGTGGCGGCGCCGCACACGCTCAAGCGAGGAAAACGCTACTGCCAGGAGCATCACTTGCGCGAAAAGCCCTGCAAAGTTGCGCATCGACTTGTATGCGCGCTTGGTCTCGCAGTCGAAGCACGGGATGAGGGACTCGGCCAACTTCCCCTCCACGATCCAGCAGTAGGAGTAAATGAGCCCATGAAACGCAAGCGAGATGGCCACGAAGTTGCCGCACCACACATGGTACTTGGCAGCACGTTCACTTGATAGCTGGAGAAACTCGTGCACGAACGAGCGCCGTGAGACGAGCACGATGGAGATTAACTAGCCAGGCCACATCAAATTAATCTATGAGTCCGCGTTCAACCCCGAGAAGTAATCCAACTAGGACAACGTACCAAAGCGTAGAATCCGTTCATGCCGAGGGCCCGGCCCGTCCGGTTGAGATACCCTGACTTGGCGAGCTTTCCATTCAACTTGTCGACGAGCAGCTTCCCCACAAGTGCGTTCACCTGGACGAGCGCGAATACCAGAAGCACCACAGCGTCGACCGAGTCCACTCGTCCACCAAGCGCCTGGCGTCTCCACGCGCGAAGCGTCTCCACGACTGACGACGAGTCCGACGCATGTAGCCGCAGCGATGCCGGTCGAAAGGCGTAGAACACGACGCCCGTGAGCACAAATGGCGCCACGATGACGACCCCCACGAGGACGGGCTCGGCCTCGGTGCGCTGCTTGGACCCGAGCCACTTCTCAATCGGCTTGACCACGCCCGTGTAGAACCAGAGCCATTTGAAGAGCAGCAGTGCGACGACGCCGCACCACGCGATGCCCAAAGCGACCACGGCCTGCGACGACACCACGGCGCGGAACACGCGACGGACGAACCCGAGCGGCTCCATGCGCGCACTCGCCGACGCCACGCGCAGCTTCTGGTGCGCGCTTTTCACGGTCTTACGCTTCTTCTTGTTGTCGTCGTCGTCCTCCTCCTCCTCCATGTCGTCGAGGCCTTCGTCGTTGCTCGAGTCCGTGGCATTGTCGACCACGTGCCACGTCGCGTCGTCCGCCGTGGCACGGCCGCTGGCACCGTCCTCGCGAACGGCGCCGCCGTCTTCCGTGTGCGTCGGTGCTCGCTTGCGCTGCATGCGGACCATCTCATACTGGCCGTCCAGTGCGTCCGGGGGGCCCATGATGGCGTCCACCTCACGCCATGCGAGTCGCGCGATCAGCGCGTTTTTCTTCTTCAAGCTGAATGTTAGCACAACCGCATTTTCAGCGAATCACCATGCTTGTAAAATAATTTAGACCAATCGAATGCAAGTTTTTTCCCCACAATCCTACAATCCTGAGCATCCCAAAGCGATGTTGATGGTAACCTCGCTCTGCGCAGGCGTGGCAACGCGGTGCATGCTTATCAAACGAACTGCATCTGCCTGCCGAGCCTCGGAAGGATATTGGAGATGGCACTGATGCCAACGCCTATCGCCGGAGTGGGGATCGAGCGTCTCACGATAGTGTAGCCCGCGTCGCAACTTAGTGTAACCCTTCGCTGGCACCAGACCTAGCGTCACTCGTCCACTGGCCCCGACAGGACGGGCGTCCGCCCTCACAACCCCACAACAAGATCGCTCTTTGACAAACCGCCTCGAGATTGATGTGCCGGGTCTCCCCCACGCTGGCAGCACTGCCGTGACCAGACTGCCAGAGGTTGTTTGTTGCTGTCCGCTCGCGAACGAGATCCCACTTCATCACGCGCTCGACAGTCGGGTCGAGGCTAATAACTGGATTGACGCAGGCGAGGAATCAAGCCCCTCTGGATTTCTGTTCGGCTGATCAAGCAAGGAATAGCCCGAGCGATGGAAGGGTGAATTGAATACATGCTGTCGCATGAGCAGGACAATGAAACTCGATTCTGTAACCGTTTTATGCCATAAACATTTTTTCACGTCGTCGCCCAAATGCCATTTTCATGCCTCGTCCCCTCCTCCCGCCCGTCCCCCCGTCGGCCTGCTGTTTTTGGTTTGCTTTCGACTGTGTCAGATTGTTGGGACCCGAACCTCTGTAACGTGATACTCCCAGGCGGCCTTGGCATTCGTTTTCGTCGACCCTTGCCTCCCATTGGCTGAAATCAGCTGCCCAACTCCCACTGACTGCCTGGCGCGACAACAAGCGCAGCGCGAGGGGAGTGTGAGTTGGAGGAAGAGAAGCCACCGACAAAGAGGTGTGTTGTTCGGAGGTGGCGGTCTATCCCCCCTCTTTTGTTGGCGACCGGAAGACGCGGGCGAATATCCGACGCCGCGCGCGCTGTTTCACGCCGAGCCATCGTCCAGAACTCCCGCTCTTGGCCCCCACGCGCTCAGGCCGTCCGTCCGTGCCCTCCCCCTCGTTCCCCCGTGGCCGTCGTCCCCTTCCCCCTTTGGCGGTGCAGCGGACCGCGGAGTAAAGTTTGGCGCGCGTCCCCCACCGTTATTTAGTCCATGACCACGATGGGTTCAATGTCCCCTTCGCGACGGACCGAGCAGGTCCTCGCGGACGCGCAGCGCAAGGTCTCGAACGCGGAGGAGGCGCTCGAGGTGTATCGCGTGCAGATGGCCAGCGTGGCCGAGAAGAACCGCGCGCTGGAGGAGGAGAACGAGAAGCTCCGGCAGTCGATCCTGAGCAAGGCGCTCCAGACCGCGAACCCGGACCTGCGCCGCGAGCACGCGCAGCTGCGGCAAACGCTCGACTCGTACCAGTCCAAGATCAACCAGATGCGCGAGATCTCGCTCATCACGGCGCGCATCGTGGACAGGTACGACCGTTTAGTCCCCTCATTCATGCCCTCGGCGTGGGCTCACGTTGGTTTGTGTGATGTAGCCGCATCAAGACCAAGCAAGGCCGGCAGTACGTCGAGTACAAGCTGCAGATCGAGACGGACATCCGCGGCACGCTCGTGCTCTGGCATCGATACAGCACGTTCCTGTGCGTGGCAACCGGCTTGCTTCGTGGCAAATCGTGATTTCGGCGGTCTCTAATAACGTTTGGTTGAACGCTCGTGTAGGAACCTGGCGGCGACGCTCAAGGCCAAGAACCCGAATACCGAGCACCAGATCCCGGAGCTGCAGACGCAGTCGCTCACGGGCTTCTTCTCGGACCAGCTCATCCTCGACCGCATCGCCAAGCTCAACGAGTTCATGGACGTGGTGACCAAGGCCGACGAGTTTCAGTGGGGCATTAGAATAGACAAGGACACGGTCGTGTACAAGCGCAAGAGCAAGCGCACGGACCGCGCCTACAGCGGCGACTCGACCGGCCGGGAGTCCATCGCGGCGCTCAACATGCCGCGCGACTCGGTCTACATCTCGCCCTCGCGGGACTCGTACATGCCGTCGCGCGAGTCGTTCATGGCGAACGGATTATAAGTGCCTCCTCCCCCGACCGAGATCCAGCACCCGACCTGCTCAAGCGCGACTGCGGCGAAGCGCGACCCCTTCACTTTGTGTGTGTGCGTGTGTTCGCCCCCGTTCCCCCCATTGCGAAATTACCCGAGTCCCGTAGAGTTGTAAACAGACCAAGAAGCGACACACGACACACCCGAAGAAATCGGGGGGCCACGTTGAACTTGAGCGAGTGGAAGTGCCGGATCGAAACCCTGAGAATTGCAAGTCAAGACCAAGATAAACCACCTTCCAGAGACGCCCGGAGAGGAAGAGAGACGACGAAGACCAAGAAAGAGAGAAAAAGAAGGGAAAATGTGTTTCATTTTGATTTGTTTGGAACGTAGTATATTTTGAAGATACGCCGTGTTGGGTTCCTCGCTGCTGGCTGAACGACTATGTGTCGAGGTTCAGCAGGAAGGCCGTGCCGTTCATGACCCAATAGTCCGGGTGCCGGTCCGTGGGCAAGTACACAGCGATGACGAAGTTGGTCGAGATGCCCGTGGTCGACAGCGTGCCCTGGCGTACCGACGTCTTGTATACTGGGCACGGGTACTGCGCGCGGTTGCGCTCGACGTTCGCGGCCGGTAAGAAGTGGAGCAAGCTCATGGGCGAGAACATCTCGCCGGGCGTCGCGTCCACGAGCTGCGCCTGCGAACGTGACCAGCGCGCACCCTGCAGCCACAGCCCGTCCACGTAGATGCCGTCCGCGGGGCTCGCGGTCACATTATCGGCGCTGTCGACGTCAAGTACCGAGAACGTAAATGCGAGCGAGTCGATCGCGACCTGGTACTTGCGTGCATAGTTCTGGAGCGTGCCGGTCATGAAGCCCTGCGGGAAGAAAAAGACGTGGAGATCGAAGACCACGGGCTCGCCGTGGACGAGCCACTTGCGGAAAAATGCCACGCGGTCTAGCAGGTCGTTGACCCACGAGCCCAGCGGCCGCAACGACGCGAAACTCACGGCCGCCCAGATCTGTGGGAGCTTGCCGTTGAGGAATGCCGTGTACATGTTGTCGAGGTCCGAGGACATGACAATCAGTCCATTGATCGCTCGCTGGACGTCCACGAGCGACGCGCGCATGCGGTTTAGTAACGTGTTGAACTTGACGAGCTCTTGGCCTAGCACAGTCGCGAGCGAGTCCATCACGACCGTACCAGCGACTTCCCGGGTCTTGAACGTCGTGGGCCCGGCATCTTCCACCGAGAGGTTGGGCGGCAGGCTTTCCTGGATCGAGGCCGCCAACTCCAGTACTCGCTGGTCATTCGACTTGCCACCGCTGCCACCGCTATCTCGCGGCTCGAGACTGAGAATGATACGCGTCATGTTCATGCTCTCGTTGCGCTCATATGTAACGTTCGCGTTCTCGTGCATACCGAAGAGCTCAGGGTTGTCGAGCTGCGGCAGATCATTTAGGTACGCGAGCACCTGGGCATGCACATTGAGTGCCTCAGGCACGCGGTACGTGCCACTCTGCGAGAAGGCATACCCATCCGCGAGAACCTTGGGGGTATAATAGTTGCCCAGAATACTCAGCAGGCAGCGACGATCCCAGTCGTCGGTCACACGACCACCGTAGTTGATCTGACCGGTCACGTACCGCAGCGCGTCCCACGGTACGAGTGGCTGCTGCTCCAGAAACTTGCGGAGACTCGCCAGCGAGGTCTCGAGGTCCGTGTCGTTGAACTCATAGCGAATATTCCAACCGAGAGCGCCAAATTTGCGCCGCTCTTGAACGACGGCGTGGAAGAATGAAAGGCCTGTGAGTAACTTCCTCCAGGCCGTGTCTTTTTCCATACCATCGTCGAACGTGCCCAAGCTCTTGAACGACTCCAGCACGTCCTCCGTAACAAGTGTTGTGAACGACCGAACGAGGTTGGCGCGAATGCCTTTCGGCGGCTCGTTGGTGAGTTTGATACCGTTCTGCAGCACCGTCACGGGAAAGTAGGAGGCAGGAAAGCTTGTGAGGAACAGTCGGAAGGTCCCCACGCATTCGTCGTCAGACCGTTGGGCGAGATCTTCCACGATCCTCTCGAGCCGCGGCATCCACGACTTTGCTAAGTGGCAGTTTTGCAGCAGCACCCAGTCACCCGAAACCTGACTCGTCTCAATGAGCTTCTCTGCGCGAGGGCCTTGGCCTTGCCCCAGCGAGATGAGGTGGAGTCGGTCAATGAACGCCATCTCTTTGGCGAAGCGGAGGAGCATTCCGGTAGGGTCAGCTCCGGCTGAAAGCACGAAAATACACGGCGTCTTGCGATCAGTGTCATTATAAATCTCCTCCATGGATGTCGGAGCGATCTTGCCGAAATCCGGCCCCATTTCCGTGGAGATCATCTTGAGGATACCGTGTGGCACTTTCTCCTCTGCGAGCCCCTTGAGCAGTAGCACCTTCTGGAAGGATGTGAGTGCCGTCTCGTAAGGCGCTGGGCAGGGTGCAGACAAGAACGATGGGTTCGTGAGCCATGCTATCCATTCGTTCGACTGCTGACCAAGTGACGTGCAGATATTCTCGAATCCGTGCACATCGGTCACTGCGTCACCCTCGCCTTCGCGAGAAGTCACCAACGTCTCAAGCTCTTGAAGGAGGTTCCACTGTAACTCGGTTATCCGATCAGGCATGGGATTCTTCACTTGCGAGTTACCAGAGCCACCAGGTGCTCCGCGCAGATACAGAGACCACTCTTGCGCAGAAATCTTGCCGGAGTGCATCATGATCTTGCAACAAATGAGCATGGAGAAGAGCACTTTGTGGGCCTCGAACAGTCCGCGGCAGATGTTGACGTAGATATACCGTGTCAGATAGACGATCAAGTTATTCAGCCGCTGTGCAAGTTTGTCTGACTTCGGCGCCTCGTCGAAGCAAATGTTGAAAAGCCGCTGAAAGAAAGGTAGCGAGTACTGGTACATGGGGTCGATCAGTGCCAAGTTTGCAACAACAAAATAGATGATTGATCCGCGGGTCGCGACTGGACGATACTCTTCTCTCGCGCGATTGATCTCCAACTCAGTCGTCTCTGACTCCAGCACTCGTTCTTTGATGACTTTCGACGTTGCATTCGATGATTGCAAGGTGTCGATGAGATCTTGATCGTCAAGAACGTTCCCCGTTGACTCAGATAGCTGCTTGAGAATACGATCTTCGATTTCCTTCAGCTGCTTGCGATCCTGCGCCATCGTCACAACCAATCTGTTCTTTTTCTCTTCGATGTCTGGCCGCTCGGCACGAACAACATCACCGAGTAGTTGGTCTTCGAGGCCGTCCATCGTCACAGTGAAGTTGATCACCGTCACCTTAATATATACTTCAGGCAGATAGTGCGGATTCGGGAGCTTGGTAGTGAGGAATAGCTTGAATGATGGATCATAGTCAACATCAGAATCACCCAGGCGAATTAGTAGACGACCGCCTTGCTTGTAGATTGCCTTTTGTAGCACGGGCTCGAGCGCAGGTTCAAGTGTTTCGTCGATATCCTCTATCAGCAAAGCTTTTCCATTGCGGATGCATGTCTCCAGGGAGCGGAGAAGGTTTGCGTTGGTCATCTTCGTTGTCTCCAGTCGTGTCGACCCGTTCGACTTTTTAATCCACTTGTTTGCTTGACCCTGGGGATCAATCATAAGTGGCCAGCGTTCACCGCGAGTGACGAGGATAGCGTTATCGGTCGAAGTTGAGTCTGTCGGAAGTCCATTCAACTGCCAGTCTCGAATTTCCACGGGGCTTCCCAACGCATTCGACAGACTATACGTGGCTGAACAAGGGATATTGAGGTCGTGAGTGCTTGTTGCCCACTTGTCAATGATGCGCTGCCGAAACGCGCCAGTAAATGGTCCGTAGTACGAGATGCATGCCGATGACAGAAAGATATCGCCGATAAGGTTCAAAATTGACTGCGAAAGGAATGCAACGCTTTCTTTCCATCGGGCTCCTTCGACACTCAATCCTGAGATCAGCTTCTCCGCACGCTCCAAACGTTTTTCCGTCGTCGAGGCATCTCGAGCAAGCTGGTCCTTTTCGTCCAATGTATCCTTACACTGTTTTTCCAACTTCGCGACATTCTCATTCACTGCGCGCAGTTCGTCGCGCTTTTGTTGCAGTACCGCGTTCGCTTCAGCCAGGATTTTGTTCATCTTCTCGAGATTTTCTCGCTTTGGGCCAACTTCTTTTGCAACTTTTGAATAGACGTCCATCGCATGAACCCACATACACAGAGATGTGGCAGCTTTCGATACTTTGGAAACGACTTCCACGGCCATTCCCGGGTCGGCTACAACAACAGCCAGCTTTTTCAGAATCGCAGCCGGGATATTGTCCTTGTCATACGACTTGAGACGGTCGAGGAAAGTGACATCACTCAACACTTTTTTCGCTGCGTCCCAATTTTGCTTCTCATTTAGTAGCAAACACACGGCGTTCATGACGGCTTCGACCGCTGCGGGCGGCTTCGCGAATGATTTGACTTCGGTGATATCACTTTTCGACAAACTGTCCAACGCCTTGACGGCATTATTCAACGCCGGCATGGCAACGTCGAGATCCTTTTGGGCGTCAGCCTGAACGATTGAGACTTCTTCTGCCTGCTTGGCAACAACTGCTTCATCTTGTGCAACGCGCTCACGCACGATTGCAGCTGCTTTCTGGTCGACGGACACGCGTTTGAGCAACTCCTCGGCCTCTATAGACTTCTTCTGCAACGTTGGCTGCAACAATATCAGCTCGTTCTTGAGCGAATCAACAATTCCGTTGGTTTCTTCGAGCTTCTTCACGCCAACTTCCATCCGGTTCTTCACAGTCTGGATGACAGCGCGCTTTTCTTGAAGCATTTTGATATACAGACCGATCAAATCAAGGTAGCTCTTTGGAGTCGTGTACACGTGACGTTGTAGTTGAGCAAGAAACTGCTCGCCAAACTCGTTCGATGTGGTGTGGACAATCGAGCACATTTGTACAAGAGACGATCTGACATCCTCCGAAGGAAGCGCCACGCTTGCAAGGAGGCGATCAGCGACAGACTGGAGGGCTTCCGGTGGCCAATTCATGTACCAGTCTATCGTGCAGCAATTGATCAGGGAGGGGAAAGCACGGCACCGCACGCGCAAGGCTGACCCAACTGGAGACATAGCGAGGACTATGTGAAGGTAATTTCGCACACGATCGATGAAGACTGACACACAGTTATCGCGCGTCTCCGGGATGTCCAAACTCTTCACCACCGGTCGCATATCGTTGACGATACGATCCATTTCGTCCTGAGGGAACAAGTTTGGAACTTCGCCACTGTTGAGAACATTGTTGATGTCCTCCAGAAAGCTCTCCTCCACGATTTGGCTGTCCGTAAACAGAAAGACAGTCGATACACCGCCGACGCCTGCTGAGATCATGAGCTTCTTCAAATCTTCGTGGAACTCATTTGTGCCGTAACCGCGCGTAATCTCGATTTGCATACACTTCGCCTCAACCATGAAGGCAGCAAGGCGTGCGAGCGATTGTTTCCCGCTTCCGCCGACACCGATCAACATCGCATTGCCACGCGGCTGGCGTAGAATTCGAGAGAGTCTTGCAAGATGACTGACAGCATCCCGGAAGAAGACTAGATTCATCTTGTTGGAGAAGCTGACGTTGTAGTTTTCCAGGAAATCATCCATGATCTTTGTGATCTTGACAATGTCGTTGGTGTACTCATAAAGTGGATTAGGTGCCCCTGGCTTGAGAAAGTCGCCGAATGTGAGCGGGCATGGTGAGTGAAAGAGTGTCTCTCGCGACCAGTTGCAGTTGAAATACCGCGCCAACAACGAGCAAACCAACTCTTCGAACCACTGTTGGTCTGGCGCGTTGTTGAGCCGGTCTTGGAACACTCTTGACGCCTCGTGGACCCACAGTCTATTCATGTGGTCTGCATCCGGACACTTGGATGGAGTGATCATTAGCATACCTTGAAAGACCTTGGAGACGTCACGCAAGTTGAACGTGTAGTGAAACTTGCTTGGTGTCGGCAGCAGCTCCATCGTCACACGATTATAGATCTCGATAACCGCCGAAATTACTCCATCCCGTAATGCTTTGACAGCCCCCGAGAATTTCTCCAAGAATCCACCAAGTATTGACGCAAAAATGAGCTTGAGCGAAGATTCTCCTGCTGGGTACATACTGAGAACGTGGAAGTGTCGAACAAATCGAGGCGTACAATGTGATCGACCTCCACCAGCTGGTGCAGCCGAGACAAGAAGCATTGTGTCAGCGATCTCTTTCCAGAACAACTTGTCACGGTCATAAAAACCACCGAAGTCGAGGAACTGCCTCAGCAACTCGATTGGCGCTTGTGCGCCATACTCTTCCACTGCCGGAAGATTCACATCATCGACGAAGATGATCATTCTCTTGCCAGCAACCGGGCCAAGCAGATTCTTCCGTTTCTTCTCCAGCTTATTTTCAATCGTGAGCTGCGTCACAAGTGATGCTGTTTGGGCGGAAAAGTTGATGAGCATCGTCATGTAGTTCGACGGAGGCGGCGGGGGCGCACTCTCTTCACCCTCTTTCGCCTCTGGCCGGGGCCCACCTTCTTGAAGTTCACGCAGCAGGTCTTGAATGATCACTGTCTTGCCGGTTCCCGTGACTCCAGTCACATACGCTGGCGTCTTCGCATCTGTGAGGACGCGAAGCACGAACGTAAAGCGCACGGTGTCTGGAGTCGCTACGATCATCTTGAAGTACGGCATCGATGCATTGTACTGGAACTTCGGGACGATTTCATGCCATGGCCGGAAACGTGCCTGTTCAACATCGACAAAATAATCGTACACGAAGCCTGCATTCGGAATGTTGACTCGAGCATCGGCTAGCATCTCACGGGAAAACGCATCGAATTGTTCGTGCTTGTCACTGGAGATGGTAGCCCCGAGTGACCAGAACAGCGAGAAGACAAATACTTTGTCAAGCAGCTCGACCAATTCTTCAACTTTCCTATCCGCGAATGAAACCGTCTTGAGCAACGCACTGAAGAGCTTGCAGAAGCTTGCGATCAGATTGACGTCGACTGTCGGTACAAACTCAACTCCTCCTTTCTTGCGGACAAATTGTAGTGTCTTATCGACGTACAGGGTGATGTTCTGTTCGAGCTTCTTGACAACTTCCGGTGGGAGATCCTTGGGAAGCGTCTGCTCGATCCAGGTCCGTACGTATGGCATCCATCCTAGGTCCGTTGCCGTCATGTACACGACACCAATCCGGCTGACAGTCGCAGGAGAAGCAACTGCGAGATCCATGACTTCGAACAGCATCTTCATTTCCCACTTCAACTTGATCCGCTCACCGTTTGCGAGACAGAGGGTCATGTTGTCGTCGAGTACGGTGTTCATATTCTCAATCCAAAGAGCGTCGATTGGCCCATCAAACACAGTCCATTTCATGTCGGGCGTCTCATCCGCAACAGCTTCACGCATGATTGTCGAGGCAAGGCCATCGTGCCATTCCTGTGTGGCCTCGTTGAACTCGCCGTACAGCTCACCCATCGATATGCATTTAGGATTGAGCACTCTTGCATGTACAGTCTGGAAGACAGGATTCTTGGAGCCTCTCGCACGTAGAGTCGTCATAGTGCTTTGTAAAGTGCGGTAGCAAGCGCTTTTACCTGCTCCACTTGGACCAACTAGGGTGCCGCCGAAACGCACATTGAAAATATCGAATAGCTGAATCACCTTCGTGATGTAAGTCGGAATCTTTTGAAGTCCAGCCTTCGTAATTTCTTCTTCGAGCCCTGCCTGCAGTTCGCCATAGTCGTGAGAAGGGATAAATACACCTGGGAACAAGTCGAGCACAATCGCATGGAAGAGCGGCAAGTCATCAGCAAGGAACTTCGGGATGTTGCTGTCTCGAAGAGCACGGATCAAGGTTACGTCTTCATCAATATCCGGATTGGCACGCTTCAGTGAGCCAGCCATCACGAGCACAGATTTCACTGCACGCAAACCGTAATCATAATGCGGCTGCTGGGAGAGTTGCTCACTGCACAAAATATAGAGCTTGCTCATCTTTCGTGATAGGGTCCGGGCATCACCAAAGCCTTCCGCAAAAAGCATGATTTCAGCAATGAGAGCATAGTCTGGGACCATCATGGACACAGGTCGGAAGCACACCTTCAAATTATCCGGCAACTCGGTTCGCCCAGCGTAGCCTGGATTCATAGTCACGATCACGTGGTGGTCCTTCAGGAGAATTTCGATGCCCATGAAATTGATGTGCTCCTTTCCTTGAATGCGTCCTTCTCGAAGAATGAGCAACTGCTGAGCGACGACGGAGAGCACTTCAATGTCGATACGGTTGAACTCATCGAGACAAATCCAGTTACCTGCTTGTGCCAGCCCACGGAACAGCTTGCCCATCATTTTGTAGTCGATTTGATCACTGCAGTTGAAGACAACACACTGGATAGCCATAGCCTTCGCAAGATCTTTGCTGCTCTCTGTCTTCCCCGTTCCAGCTGGGCCAGCGGGAGCAGCGCCAAGTTTTAAACCGTACGCCCCCGTAAGGGTCATCCAACATCGATCCGTAAGTGGTGTGATAACCAGACGAGACGTAGCACCCATATACTCGTAGCCGTACTCAATCACGGAGTCAGAGTGGCGAATCAGCACATCATCGGCCTGCGCGTCCCAGTAATATCGAAGTTGTTGCTGCCAGATGAAGTTTCCGATGGTGTCAACTTTCTCCTTCCATAAATCTTCCACGATATCCCGGGCGTGTACATCGGTCGTCACTAGTGCCACAATTACCTTACGCTCGAGCGAGCTGAGATCTCCACGAATCTTCACGATCAATTCGTTCAACTCAAACACCACACGTTCAAACCATCGTTGCATCTCCTCTACAGGCTGCGGGGCATTCAGCGCGTCTTCTGTGCTTCTCGCCCATGTCATTTGTGCAACTGTGGCGACGACTTGCCCCGGATGGTCGCAAACCCATTCAGCGCGAGGTTTGGTATCGTAATCAATTAATCCCGCTTTCATCAGCTTGTAGATTGAACCCTTCATACTCACTTCCAGGGCTTTCAGCCAGTCCTCAACATTTCCTCGAGCTTTCAGATTTTTTCCGAGGGGAACACGCTCATTCTCTGACGAAAGCATGGCGACCATATCAACACTTCCAGGAACATCACCAAAGTCGAGTTTGACCAGGTTCTCGAAGCACTTGCGAAGATGAGGTTGCACGGCTTGCGGGTTCTTCGACTGCGCCAAGATCTCCAGGAGCTCGTCATTAGAAAGGAAGTAGAATCGAGGAAATGCCATGCGCTTCGTCTCCAGGTAGTCTTCCAAGTTCTTCTGGATTTTGTCCAAGTGTGCGTTGTGTTGTTGAAGTGTTTCCTTGATACCAGGATATGTTCCGGCTGTCAGCACGTGAGGGTTATCGTGGGCGCGCTTCATGATAGTCTTCCACGATGTATCAACATGCTGGAATATCTTGGATGCGTCAGGTAGTTGTCGCTGGATGTCAGGAGCTGAAAAGATATTCTCCAAGTAGATCCAGTTCTTCTGTACCATCAGCCATTCGTCGAGCGTTTCTTGCAGCGTAACCAATTTCTTCCGCCAGCTTTCGACTTCATCTTGAATCGCACCGATGAAGCGCGAACCCATGATCGTCGAAATGGTGACGATAGAATCGTCAAGCTTCGCAGTCACTTCTTCGACACTGCCGAGAATGAACACGTCCTTAGATTCCTTGTGTGGCTTGACTTCAAATTCGGTGTTTGCCCATGCGTCCGTGACTTTCTTCAGCATTTCCTCCAGAACTGCTTCTTGTTGAGCAGAGACAGCAATTGTACTAATCGCGTCACCGTGTTTCATGACGTTTTTCTCGATCAATTTTCCCAGCGTGATATTGGTTTGACCGCGCATTTGGAAGCCTAGGAGGCTGTCAACCTGTGCCCAGTGTCGGTCTTTCAGCGACGGGGATCTCAAATCTGAAACAACAGGAAGAACAAGTTTGAACTTCTCCACTTCTCTCTGCAGCAAATCGGCAGCTTCGTTTCCTGGGAAAGCCTTCTGGGCTTGATACGCAACTTTGACGTAGGTTTGCACTTGCTTGCCGATGATGTTCACGTCAATTTCATCGAAAATAGTGTCCGAATACTTGATCGTCAGGTTCTGCCAGTCGTGGAGGCCACTCCAAAGCTTCATCTTAAGGTCGAACTGTGCAGCGACTTCATTTAGCTCATTGAACTCGCTCACGGACTGTTTCAGTTGCGTTTGGAAATGCATCAGCTTCTTCGACTCCTCCACGAGCTGATTGAGTGTGTCTGCTTGGTTCTTCAGGTACGAGAGGACATCTTGGATAGGCGATTTGACTGTCGATAGCATAGGATGATCGAGCTTCTCGACCAGAGCATTGACGTTACGGTTAAGTGGGCCAATGCTGTCCAGAATGACCTGAGAGAATCGTGCACTTTCACCATCGACCTCGCCTTCAAACTTCGTCACTGTTCCTTCAAGACTGAGAACGCCTTCTTTCATGAGAATGATGTCTTCTTTGATGTCGTCCGGAACACGCCACTCGTAGTTATCCATCAGGATACCCATTTCGTAAACACGGCGGTACTTTGCCTTCAAGTCCGGTAGCAGTGCTGTCACCTTGCCCATGTGCACGACTTTGTTGACAAAGTTGTCGGGGTTGTTCGGGTTCGAAAATGCGATTGGCGACAAGTCGTTCAACGTTTCCAGCAGAGCAGTGCTGGCTTGCTTCATCAGCTTCGGGATAAGGTTGCGGATACCCATCACGCACTTCTCAGGATTTGGCAGGAGTCTACTCTTGAAATCGCTGCTGTCAACCCGAAAAATGCCAACACTGGCCTCGTCTGGAATTTCGGTGAAAGATTGGCCTTGTGCCTTGTACTTCTCAATCGATTCCGTGAAGTACTCGAGCGGTGCGGACTGGTAACTGTCAACCAGGCGCGTGACTTGTCCTTCGTTTTCGCAGAATGTCTGGTGATACGGGGTGAAGACATCCATGTACTCATCAACAGCTTCAAAGGCTTCGTCGAGTGCCACGAAGATATCATTCGTTAGCATGCTGAACTTCACGTCGTCATTTAGGATCAACGCGACATTTAGCTGCTCGATCGACCACACGCTCTTGCCTTCGTCTTCGGCGCTCGCTGTGGTGTACGGTGCAAGGGATTCGTGGCCGAGTAACCTTGCCGGTGTCTCCACCATCCGAAGCGCTTCTTTGAGAGCTTTCTGGAGCACCGAGTTCCAAGATTCGTGTCCGGGCACAGGATTGATGGTGTTCGACGATACATCCATTTCGACGGCAACGGCAAAGACAGCAGTGAACGGCGTGACAGGAGCTGCCGTCCCAGAATTCGAAGACTTTCCACCTTTGGATACAGCAGGCGGAGGCGGTGCAAGTGGCTTCGGTGCAGCTCCATTTGACGCGGCCTTGCCAGCTGCGAGAACATCAAAGAGGCGCTGAAAGGAGTGCACTGTGAGCTGGATGGTCGCATCAATGATCAGAAAGTCGGCGAGCCGCAAGAAACTTGTCAGGTTGCGGCACTCTTTCCGGAGT
Source organism: Pythium rhizo-oryzae (assembly GCA_027475725.1). Classification (NCBI taxonomy): domain Eukaryota; phylum Oomycota; class Peronosporomycetes; order Pythiales; family Pythiaceae; genus Pythium; species Pythium rhizo-oryzae. The sequence goes on along the minus strand of JAMFLL010000869.1, from coordinate 5,630 downwards.
GCAGCACGTTCCATGAATGTCATCTTGTGTTCTGCAAGGATCTTGTTGGCAGCAAGGAAGCTGTCAATGACGTTATCACACGCCTTCACACACATCGTGAGACACTGTTGCGAGAACTGGGCCAGCTTCTCGGTCACTTGCTCCCGCGTTTGTCGCTGCTCGGCGTCGAATTCCTTCAGCGAGTACGTTCGACGTGGCTTGAAGTACACGAGTTCGAGCTTCGCGACTTCAAGACAATGTGCTCGTAATGCGAGAAGCGTTTCCTGGAGGCTGGGCTGCAGCAGGAACAGTTTGTCGTTGAGTGCTTTCTTGGCATTCCGCATCTTGAACGCGCGCACGCACTGCTTCCAGACGTTGAAATTCTTCCACGACTTGTACTTCTGGAAGAACGGGATCTCGAGCATCTGCATGAATCGCGAGTACTCGAGCTCCCACTTCTCCAGCGGCCAGAACTCGGAATGCTCGGTCGTGAAATGGGTGACGCCCTCGATGCTCATGGTGAAGTAGTTGCTGCGGTCGACTTCATAGTGCTCGACGACTTCAAGGTCGTACATGACGAGGTCCGAGTCTTTGCGCTTGCGCAGGTACAGAAAGTTGCCCGACTTGAACTCGGTCAGGTACCGCGGATCGAGGTTCAGCGACGCCGTGAACGACACGCCGGCGTTGCTGCTGCGTGCGCGCGTGGTCGTGGCGGCCCCTCGCGCCACGGCCGTGCGTTTCCCGTTGGTCGTCGATGTCGCCGAGTCGGCTTCGCTGAACCGCACGGGCGACACGTCGCGCACCAGCGCGGCCGGCTGCGCCGCCTTCTCGTACAGCTTGCGCGTCTTGTCGGACGCCTGCCACATTCCACCCCAAGTCTCAGTATGCATTTTCTTCTCTCCCATTTCCCCGCTCGCTGAACGTACATGAAGGAGAGTCGGGTGGATGCCGTGCGCGTCGGCGGCGAGTTTGGTCGGCGACGCCGGCGAGTGGTTCGCGGATATGGAGCCGCCGGCCACGGCGGGCGGCGGCAGCGCTGTGAGGCTCGCGGTCTTGCGGGCCATGCGCCGCGGCTTGAGCGGGGAGTTGCCGCCGGCCGCGCCGCCCCCGCCCCCGCCCCCGCCACCGCCAGCGCGCGCCGGGCCGAGCTGCGGGTCGTAGAGCCGCTGGAGGATGTGGCTGGCCTGCGGGCCCAGCGACACATTGCGGCGGTTCTGCCGCTTGGCGCCGTCGCGCTCGTCGTCGGGCTCGCGCTGCATCGCGGCGCCCGGGGTTTCCCTTTCGCGTTCGATCCGGCAACTTTAGACGGTCGCGTAGTGCCGCGGTTATGCTTTCTGTTCCACGAAGCGACGCGGGTTACGGTGCCTCCGTTTAGACCGTCGCGCGTGTTCGGCCGGCGAACACGAAAAGCGTCTAACGAGACAAGGCATGGCATTCGAGGACGCCTCGTCGACGCGCACAGCGATCGCGTGCCTGCTCGCGTGGACCCAAGGTGGTGCGGTGGTGGGTGCGACGCCGTGTCGCGAGCGTGGATCATGCCATTTCGGCTGGAGTTTGGCGCGCTCGGGGTTTCGTTCAATTCGCGCAACATAAGGTAGCGTACGCGCAACACAAGCGCACCTTGCGGATCCAAACCATCGACTGGCACGAGGATCCACGGAACGTCACCAAAACACCAATCATGCTCGCCACGATCTCGGCGCAACTCGCGGCGCGGCGCGTCGTGCTCGCGTCGCAGGTAGGATCCATCGCGCTCGTGGGCCGTGAGGCCATGGTAGACGCCTTACGTTTCCGTTCCGGTGTGTCTGAGAGCAGAGTCCGCGCCGACTGGAGCTGCTGCGCGACTGCGTACGTATCAACCCATTGACCAAGGCGTCGGGGACGCGCACAGACTGATACCCACGGGACGTGGGACTGTATCACAGGGTCTCAAGTTCGAAGTCATTCCGTCGACGTTCGAGGAGAACCTCCCGAAGGACCAGTTCCCATCGCCGGTACGTGGGGGGCGGTGGCATCCTCATCTAGTGTGATAGCCTGTCGTTTAACTGGCCAATTTATCGGTTCCGTAGGAGGCGTACGTTCTCGAGAACGCCAAGCTCAAGGCGCTGGAGGTATTGCAGCGCGACAGCGGCGCGCTGGCGGCTGAGCCGCACGTCGTGATCGGCTGCGACACGGTCGTCGCCCACGACGGCGTGATCCTCGAGAAGCCCCGCGACGAGAAAGAGGCGTTCACGATGCTCACGAAGCTCGCGGGCAACACCCACGACGTGTTCTCGGGCGTCGCGCTGTTCACCTCGGCACGTGGGACGACCAAGCCGCACGTCTTCTTTGAGAGAACGACCGTGACGTTCGGGCCACTTGACGCCTCGGAGATTCTCGGTACGTGGACACGGATGGAAAAGTTTGGCCAATGGTCCCGAAATCTGACCAACTGGTTCTGATCGCTCCGCAGCGTACATTCAAACTGGCGAGCCGATGGACAAGGCCGGTGCTTATGGCATCCAGGGCCGCGCCAAGGTCTTTGTGAGTGGGCTCAATGGCTGCTACAACAACGTCATGGGCTTCCCCGTGCAACGCTTTTGCCGTGAACTGCATGTGCTCGAGAAGAGCGGCGAGCTGTAAGGCTCAAAGACAATAGAAGCTATCCACTCCGGCACGCTCACTACATGACATCCGGTTTGTGAACTATATGGATCAAGACAAGCTACTCTCGGCGATCTGAAGAGCCTGTCGTGCATCGGTCATCTCCAGTGTAGTCCCGAAAGGGAATCGTGTTCTTACGCCAGGGGTGCCTTAGTTGAGTACATCATGTCAATGTGCACCTTGTACTTGCGAGTCAGCTGCAGACGCTTGAGCTTGAATGTGGGTGTGAGCATATTGTTTTCCACAGTCCAGAGTTCGCTCTCCAAGTAGATTTTCTGGACTCGCTCGAATCGGAAAAGCCCAAACTTGACACCTTTCACCTCGAGATCGGCGAGGATCGCCATCTGGAGCTCGCTCGAGGTGAGCATTTGTTTGATCTTGTCTTCAGTCGCCGTGAAGTCGGGGAAGGCCTGCTTCGCCCAGTCGATAACGGTCTCGCGTTCTGGCACAATCACTGCGACTGGGTAGTTCTCAGTGGAGTAGCCGTGGACAAAAGCCTGCGCGACCAACGAGCTCTTGATGTAGACATTCTCGATCTTCTCCGGCGCGATATACTCGCCTTGAGAGAGCTTGAAAATGTTCTTTTTGCGGTCGATGATACAGAGCGTGCCGTCTGGGTTCCACTTGCCGACGTCACCCGTGTGAAACCAACCTTCGGCATCAATGACCTCGGCTGTGCGCTCAGGATCTTTGTAGTATCCTCGGAAGACACCGGGTCCTCGGATGCAGATTTCACCACGCGGCGCCGGTTTGTCGTCACTGCAGTAGTTCATATCCGGAATGTCGACGAGGCACACCTCCATGCCCGGAACTGGTCCTCCAACGTGATCGCCCGGAGGAAAACACGGTGAGCTCAGTGACGTGATGGCGCAGGTCTCGGTGAGCCCATATCCTTCGATCACGGGACAGGAAAACACGATTTGCAGAAACTCGCGGCACTCTTGTGTGAGTGGTGCCGAGCCCGTGACCATGAAGCGCACGCGTCCACCGATCATGTCGCGCAGCTTGTTGAACACAACTCTGTCCCACAGTGCGTGGGTCACGTAGCCGTTGGCGAGGTGCAGGCGCTTCCGCTCATACGCGTAGTCGAAGAGAGCCTTCTTGACTCCACCAGTCTTCTCGACGCCCATGAGGATGCGGTCGTGGATGCGGCCAAACACACGCGGTACGCCGCACAAGACTGTTGGCTGGAGAGTCGCGAGATCGTTGATCAGCTTGGACACATCGCCCTGGTAGAACCCAATGGAGGCACCAGCGGCGATGTGGCTGCTTTGCACTGTGCGTTCGTACACGTGCGGAAGTGGCAGGTACGACAAGTGGACATCTGTGGCAACGAGGCCGGCGATCTGGAGACCCTCGAGCGTGATGCTGACAAGGTTCTTATGAGTGAGCATCGCACCCTTCGGGGTCCCAGTCGTGCCGGAAGTGTAGCAGATCGTTGCGATGTCGGACGGCAGTGGCGGGTCCGCTTCCACGAGCATCTTCTTGCCGGTGATCAATATCTCTTTCAGGCTCTTGAGCTCCACCCCCTCCGCACAAGCCTCCGCCTTTTGGTTTTCATCGACGTCTTCGAACTGAACAATCGTCTTGAGCTTCGGACACTGGCCAATCGTCTTCATGAGTGTCGGGTACTGCTCTTTACCCACAAAGAGCACTCGCATCTCGGTCTGGTTCATAATGAACGGCACGGCCTCAGGACCAAGTGAGTCGTAGAGCGGTACGAGCTGGTACGCCATGCGGTTCACGCCGTGCTCGACCAGAACCCATTCATATCGGTTCTTGCTGAAGACGCCCACAGGTTCCTGGCGCTTGAGACCGAGCTCATGGACCATCGCGGCCGATATGTCGGCGATTTGGTCGAGGAACTGAGCATACGTGACCCATTCGTAGTCACCGGCCTCGCCCGTCACGGGATCCTTCTTGCGCCACCCGAAGATGTTGCGCGAGCCGTCATCGTGCATGCGGCGGTACTTGGTGAGGTTCGTGTAAAGCGTCATGTCGTCTTGGTAGCGCGGCTTGGCGTCGTGGAGGTGCGCGGCGCCGCGCTGGGCCGTGCGTGTGCCCTCGACCTCGTGCCACGTCGGCATTGGCTCGTCAAATAGCGATTCTGCTTGGCCCATCGATACGGGTTGGATGGAGAAGCCTCAGTCAGTCGGAAGTAGACGGAGCGGATGATCTCGAGAGGGAGAATCGGAGAATGACTGGTGCGCCACTGGACGACGAAACGTGACGAGCGGACAATCGGCCCTTACGTGGGGACCGCGCTGGTGCGCTGCCGCGAGATCACTTTCTCGGAACCGTCGGGTGCCATGGTGAAGCGGGGCTCCTGAGTTCGAGCACACGAGGGACCAGCCAATGCCACGGTATCTGAGATTTCAAAGCGACATGGGTGCGGAACCCTTGCAGCCATGAATCCCCATCACCATGGCTTCAAGGATCCATCTCATCTGCAGGCACTTGCCTCCAACCACTCGCTCCAAAGTATACGAACCGCTCTAGTCTCGGGCGAGCAAGCGTCTGGAAGGCGTGGGGCGACAAATCACCGGCGAAACGTCAGTCGAACGGTCCGTTCAATTCTTCCTGTGAGCGAGTTGGGGGTTATGGTGCACTGTGTGTGATCCGAGCGTGGGTGGAGAATCAGACCCATTCCCCCCGCATTGGCTGCATAGCTGTTCTCGCCAGCCCTGGAGCGCGTTGCCGCGCAAGCCTGAGCCGACAACGACTGCTGGCCCCACGAGTTGTCGAGCAGGCTCGGTCACCACCTCCTTCGCTTCTGTGGGGCTCCATCCCAGCAGACACGGCGCACTGTATTCACGGCGGACCGCCGACCTCTGCCGATCTGATTGTGTGTGTGCGAGTGTTTCGCAGCCAGCGCACAGTCGGGGGCGAGGAGAACCGCCGTGAGGGCTATACTGCCGCGAAAGAAGCGAGATAGCCACTGGCCGCTGTGTGTTGGATCCGCGCCTGTCGCATGGGTATTAGTACTATTTGCCGGAGGAACGATGGGG
>JAMFLL010000868.1:0-24136 GCA_027475725.1 Pythium rhizo-oryzae | reverse complement strand
GAGCCCGAAGACCGCGGTCTGCTGCGCCGTGAGGTAGTCCACGAGCGCCGAGACCTCGTCCTTGAGCTCCGTCGGCAGCGCCTCGTACTGCTGCTGGCGGCTAAACGCGCGTCCGTCCAACTGCGGCATGGTTAGGTACTTGGGTGGTCGTTGTGGGCTTGGTTAGGTTGGGGGGGCTCGGTTAGGTCCCGACGGGGTACCGTAAAGCGCGGGTGGGTTGTCTTGAGGGATGCGGCGCCAAAGGCAGAATGAGCAAGAATGCACGGATGGATCTAACGAGCACGCGCTACGGAGGGGACGGGAGGGGGGAGGGCAAAGGAGAAGATCTCTCGTCTTTGTCCGGCCAGCCAGCCAGCCAAGCAAATTGGGACCCCCGGCGACGGCGGAGGCGGTGCTCCTCTTCTTCTCCTCCCACCATACCGTAGGTTGCAATGCAACAAAAGGTCTAACTTGCCCGCGGCGTCTAAGCCAATCACAGGCACTAAAAGCCAATGAAGAACCGAGGAAAGATCGAGAAGGCCGTTCATTCGTCCGTTGCCGTGTGTGAGCAAGTGGCACCCTCAAAGGGCAAGGATGATGGGGATCAAGAACCAAGAGAAGACGAAGAAAACGAGGTGGTCAAGAGAAAGGGCTCCTTATCCCAATGGCATATATTCAATTTCCAAGGTCTCCCCGCAAGACGAAATGAATGAAAGTGCCGGTTAGACGTCTCCAGCACATGTCCCGGATATAATGCATTAGAGGTATCCGGAGAAGTCCGCGCATGCTTCAACATGCACTTTGATTGACGGTGCCTCTGTGTCCAGCCGCGCCGCCGGATGATCCATGGCCGTGGCGGGAAAGATCGCAAATGCAACAAAGAGCCAAAGAGCCTTGGCTCAGCTGCACGGTACAGTACGGCTCTACTGGCTCCATTCAGACGTTGAAGGCCTTTCGCGCCTTCTTCTCCCCGCGCCAAGTCAGTTGACGCGCTCGAGCTGAGCTGACTTGCTCGTTCAGTTCATCGAGACTAACGATCATTTGCCTTTTCGGACGCCAAAGCCCAGTCTGGATCGCGGCGTCTAGAAGGCTACGAATGTGGATCACTAGGCGGGGCGGTGTGTGCAGGTATGTAGCCACGCGCAGGTCGGCGCGCGGGTGTCCCAGCGGCCCGAGAAGGGGCACATGCCCATGTCTATGTCATGGCATGCTCGCCTTTGTGACGGGAAGCACCTGAGACTCAGGGGTACTGAGTGTATCCATCGGATCTGTATGACGCACTGCGTCTTTACCGCGCGCCCATGGAAGCGCATAGGCCTCGGCTCGCGTCAACGGCGCCAACATCCGCCTCTCGTGCGCGTTCTTTCGGCTCTGTGGGCGCCGCATTTCCATTTCACCAGCGACTTGCTTCATCGGAGACATGCGTGCGTACCGGTAAATCCAGAACAGAACAGTGGTGTGCCCTGCGACTCGCAGTTCTAGTGCGAGGGGTCTAAAGGGAAAGTGTGGACGTGGTTACCGGTATGATTATTGCTGTACAGTGGTTAGGTTCGTTTTGGCGCAAAGCGCGCTATACGTATTCGTTGTTTACGGCGCCGGTGTCGACGGTTTGGTGGTGGCGTTGACGTCGTTGGTGTAGGCGCTGTTGCCCGTGGTCGAGTGGTTAAAGTTGTTGGACTTGGTCGGCGAGCTCGCGGTGTTGGTCGTCGGCAGCGACTCGTCGAAGCGCACGACGTTGTCGCCCTTCTGTTGCGCGAGTGCCGGGTCCTCGCCGAAGAGGTTAGACCCGTGCGCCGTGTACGACGACGACGACGACTCGGTCGGGCTGGATGACGAGGTCTCGTCGTGTTTGGGCGTGAAAGTCGTGGTATTGGCCGCGATCGCGTCCACGGCCGCAGGCGAGGGCTTGCCGTAGTCCACCGACTGTGTGCGCGGCCGGGTCGGCATCGACGCGTCCGCTTGCGCCGTGGTGCTCTCGTGGTTATCCTTCAGAGTCTCCGTTGGTGCCGTCGTCGTGGTTAGTCCCGAGGGCGCCACCGGCGCGCTCTCGTCCGCGAACTCGACGCGCTTCTCCTTCTCGGGGACCGAGTCCTTGTTGTGGGCCGCCTCGGTCTCGCTGCGCTTGCGGTCGCCGTTGGCCGCGCCGTGCACCATCGCGTGAGCGTCGAGTATGTCGGTCGTGTCGTCCAGCGGCACGGCGTCGGACGCCGCCGCCGTCAGCTCCTCCACCGTGTACGTGTGCGACGTGTTGAAGTCTGCAGGCTTGGCGTGGTGGTCCAGGATCGGGAACGTCTCGCGGAAGGTCACGCCGACGGCTTCGAGCGCCGCCACGAACGCGTCGCGCTCCATAATTGACGCCATGTTGAACAGCTCGGCGTCGGTCTCGTCCCAGAGCTTCAGGCCGTGCTCGTAGTGGGCCTTGTCGTGCGTGACGTGGGTCAGCGCGGCCTCGAAGATGCGGATCGGCTCGCGCGCCACGTCCGACTCGAACATCGTCACGGTGTGCGCGCGCACGTTCACGAGCACATACACGTCCTTGCCGGACGTGATGGGCGCGAGCAGCCCGGCGCGGCGCTTGAGCATCGCGGCGAAGACCGTGCCGTCCACGAGATCCCACACGGTAGTGGTCGGGATCGTGAGCCCCGTGATCGCCGTGGCCAGCGGCACGAGCAGGTCGAGGTCCTTAAAGTCGAACTCCTCGGCCGTCGTGGGGAGTGACGGCTTGTCTTCCTTGTTGGGCGTGATGAAGCCCTTGAGTACGAGGGCGTCGATAAGCTTCTTGGCGTGTGCGACGCGCTCACTCGTGGTCGCCTCCTCGGCCACGCGCTTGGCCTCGGCCTCCTCGTCACTCGATACTGACACCTCCTCCGTGACCAGCGCGGGCGTCGTCGTTGCGACGGGGATCGCCGTCGACGCTGTGTCGCCTGCGACGGACGGTGGCTGCTCAGACGCCTTGGTCGTTGTAGCCGCATCCGGGGCGTTTGTTGTGGTTGACGTAGTCGCGGCGGCCGTGGCGGTCGCTCTGCCCTGGTCGGGCTGGGCAGCCGTCGCTGTCTCGGCGGCTCTGGGGGATTCCTGATCGAGCACCCACTCGTGAACCGTCTCAAGCAGCGGCTTGTAACGCACGCCGCGCACGGACTTGAGCTGCAGCGTGAGGTGCTTGTCAAAGACGTCGTTCTGGATCGTCGTGATGTGGGTCTCGAGGCGCGCCACTTCGTCCTTGAGCCCTTGCGGCAGCGCGTGGAACTGCTGCAGGCGGCTAAAGACGCGACCCGTGAGAATCTGCGTCGAGCTCAGGTGCTTCTTGGGCTCCATAGTCATTGTGTGTGTATGTGTATTGTGTGGCGTGTAGTGTGCTGAAGGGCGAGGAATCGATAGTGGGATCCATTAAGGGATGAGGTCCAAGCGAGCACCTCACTTGCGAGGAGGAGTCTTCTCCACGCTGAGACACGGCCTCAAAGCGGCGAGGGTCTCGTCACCAAACCTACAGTACCGGACGACGAACACAGAAGCAGTTTTTTTGGCGGAGAAGATGCCTCAGGTGCGGCACGATGAGATCCGCATGGCCAGCCCAGCCGCGCGCGCCGCACGTCATTCGTCGTATGTACATTCCGTTCGCTGTTTCGTGTTCGTTCTCTCTTCTCCACGCGGAAATATTCGCACAAGGGATCATAGATCCAGCGAGGTTGACACAGAGCGAAATTCGCACTGGTCAAGTTGAAGTGGCAAAAACGGTTCAACGAACCTCTATGAACAAATGCACCTTACACCTCATCGCGTCCACACTGGTATTGAAGTGGGTGTTCAAAACCTGTGGAAAGGGATATGGCTTCCAAATCGGCTTTCATGTCACACAAGTCGCCCCGGGCTGGGCAGGTCCCACTTGCTTCGCAGCACAACCGAGGGCGCCAAAGAGGGCCCAAAGGGGGACCCTCCTGGGCGCCGTGGGGACTTCGTCTCGTTCGGCTTCCGCCGCGCGTGGTGTGTTGTGATAGTCATTTTGCCTTTTGACACGGCCCCACACATCCACCCTCCCAGCCACCCAGCTACCACACCAACCTCCTTCACGTCCACCATGATGCACCTCCAGGGCCGCGTGTTCACTCGTCTGAACCACTTCAACGGACTGCCGACGGCGCTGCAGCACGAGGCCAACGCGCTCGCGGACCACCTCACGGCCCACTCGGCCGAGGTCTTCTCCAAGCACCACGCGCTCAACCTCAAGTCGGTCTACAGCGTCAAGGCCAAGCACCTGCTCTACACGATCGACCAGTGGATTGCTAGCCAGCACGGCCACCACGTCACGGGCACGACCGAGCCGGCGCACACCAGCAACTTCCCGGTGACGGCCACGAACGGCCCGGCGCCAACGGCGATCCCCGTGGCCTCCGCCGGTGGCCACCACAGCCGCAAGGATCCTCACCATCACGGTGTGTCGTCCACGGTTCCTGTGGCGTCGGCGGGCGGCCACCACAGCCACAAGGACCACCACGACCACGTGGCGTCGTCCCACGCCAAGACGCTGCTCGAGGCGCTTGTGCTCAAGGGCTTCATCACGTCGCACAAGGAGGAGAAGCACGTCGGCCCGTCCACGACCGAGGACCTCGCGCTCAAGGACAGCGAGTTGCTCGTGCCGCTCTCCAAACAGATCAAGGGCGAGGAGAACCTGACCACGAGCATCTGGGACCTCGTGGACGGCGCTGTGTTCGCCGGCTCGCTCAAGCGCAAGGCCGGCGTGCTGGAACCGCTCACGCACGGCAAGGACGTCTACGCCGTGGTCAACGCGCGCTGCAAGACGCTGTCGCTGTTCGCGACCGACTTGAGCCGCGAGCCGATCGTGCAGCTCGAGGCTGCGACGCTCAAGGTCGCCTTCGACACGACGCGGTACGATTACGGCGTCAAGGTGTGGTCTTCGAGCCACAAGGAGCTGCTCAACGCCGGCAACCAGCAGGAAAGTGACGCGCTCGTCCACGCGCTGCTCGCCATCGGTGCGACCCACGACCAGCGCCACTTCCTCAACGACCAGCTCTCGCCGAGCGAGCTCCACAACCCCACAGCCGGCGCCGCCGCGACCACCGCCGCACCGACTGCGCACCACCCCGGCCACATGCACCACCACCAGCAGCAGCAGCAGGTTGTCGGCGAGAACAATGGCTCACTCAAGCACAAGATCGGCAACATGTTCAAGAAGGATGACCACCGCCACGCTGATGGCCGCGTGCACGCGCCGGAGCCGGCGTACGCCGCTCCGTAAGAGAGAGGAGAGTGCGGTCTGGCAGCACCCGAGGGAGCAAGGAACTTCCTAGACACTGCGCGTATATTTCATATTGATACCTAAAATCGAATAGCTTTCTCACTGATCTAGAGCCATACAAAACACATTCTCAACGGCACGACCTTCGTCCGCCACAACCGCTACAGCACGCCACAAAGTACAGTGTACTTGTGGCGTGCTGTAGCGGTTATGGCTACTTAGTACAGACGTACTGCGTAGTACCATACAACAACGGTGCCTGTTGACCAGTAACTGTAGCCATCTCACATCGGATCAGGAGCTGATTCAGCTGGTCTCAACACAGAGCGCGGTCTGCGACACAGTGGAGAGGTCAACCTATGCGTAAAACGATCGATTAAACGCAGGCGCGTCGCACGTGTCGCCGCGCCGTGGGTTGGAGTATTTAGTGCAGTGGCTGTGTTATTCTACACCTTGACACAGAGGCCAACGGCGAGGCAAAGATGGTTGAACTTGAGACAGATGCCAGCAAACTTTTAAAAGAACCAACACGCAGCTGAGAGAAACCCAGCACGAGCGACTGCTTCCTGTGTCGCCTTCTTCGTCGTCGTCGTGTCCAAGCGCGTGTCGTCGGGCGAGCGGCACCACCTTACACTTGAACACTTGCTTTCACCAAGCACCAACCACGACAACTACCACCCCAACACAACCCAACGCTACACCACCATGGCGCAATTGAACGGCCGCGTGTTCACCCGCCTCCAGCAGTACGATGCGCTCCCGACCGAGCTCAAGCGCGAGGTCGAGGCGCTCGAGAAGCACCTTACGGCGTCGCAGGGCGACATCTTCGGCTCGCACCGCACGCTGCAGCTCAAGTCGGTCTACGGCGTGCGCACGCGCCCGCTGCTCGAGACGATCGAGGCCTGGGTGAAGCAGCACGACGACGAGTTCAAGCCCAAGGCGCCCAAGGCCGGGGAGTCCGAGCGCATGCCGTCGCCGACGCGTCCGCCCACGTCGAATGTCGCCAAAGACCTGGTCTCGGGCATCTCAACGCCCGTGACGAAGCCGGCGTACTCGGACCCGATGGTCGGTGCGCACATCCCGCGTGCCAAGGAGCTGTTGGACGCGCTGGTGCTCAAGGGCTTCGTGACGCCCCACAAGGAAGACAAGCCCGAGGACGCGCAGAGCGCAGTGGAGGACCTCGAGTTCAAGGACAACGAGTTGCTGGTGGCGCGCGGCAAGGACGTCGCGGCCGCCAAGAACGCCGTCCCGAGCGTGTGGGACCTCGTGGACGGTGCCGTGTTCGCCGGGATGCTCAAGCGCAAGGCCGGGCTGCTCGAACCGCTCGTCCACGGCAAGGACACGTACGCGATCGTGAACATGCGCCTCAAGAACCTCACGCTGTTTCCGTCGGACCTCGCGCTCGAGCCGCTGGCGCAGCTTGACGCAAGCGCACTGCACGTGTCCTTTGACAAGTCGCACTACGAGCACGGCGTCAAGGTATGGAACGAGGCGGAGGGCCAGCTGCTTAACGCCGCGAGCCAGCTCGAAAGCGATGCGCTCGTGCAGGCGCTGCTGGCCGTCGGTGCGTCCCACCGCGACCACCTTGGCCACAGCCACAAGGCCGCGACGGCAGCTGAGCAGTTGCGCAACGAGGTCAAGAACATCGTGGACGGTGAGAACCACGAGGTGCACGTGAGCGACCCGAGCGACAAAGCCAAGAACGAGAAGGAGTTTGCGGAGTACCCCGCTACCCACGAGGCCGATGCGCAGCACAAGGGCTGGGATGCTCAGAAGACCACCGATATTCAGAGTACACAGACCTCCAGCCAGTCGAACAGCGGCGTTGGCAGCAGCAACTACCCGACCGACTCGCGCGGCAACGACGCGATCGGTCAGTTGAATCCCGCCACCACCGACACGAAGCACGAGACACAGCTGCACGGCATCTCGCAGCTGACCGACCCCAGACTTATGCCGTAAGTGCGACCAGCATTTGTACAACAGCCACATACTGTAGTGTGCGTAAACAACTATTATAAGCTTTCTTCATCGCATTCCATTGTGCGTTGCCCATCTGTCACTGTCCCCACTTTGGTCGGATACTCGGATACTAGAACACATTGACCATCTTCTACATGGCCGCGTTCAACGACAGCTCGTGACTTGCGAGTCCACTCGACACTACAGTATCGTCTGCAACGCGTGGGGCGAGTCATAGGGATTGACACAGAGTCCCCTGTGATCATCGGATGGGCATCACAGTGAGGCTGGAGCTCAAGCAACCACAAGGTGATATAGAAAGAACTGATCTGGGCAACCAGAAGGAATGGCGAGCAACCACAGAGCAACCCAGCAGCTCGTGAACAACCAGTAAGCAACCACACTGAAGCAACCTCACTCAACAGAAAAATTGCACGTTTCCAACTGAAACAAAACACTATATCTTCCATATAAATTCTCAGTCGAAAAAAAACTGGTAGTTTTCGACTCGACTCGACTCGACTCGACTCTACCTCAGGCATCTCGGACTTTTCGGTGATGTGCAAATGATAACGTTAGAAGCCCCGGTAGCCCAATACGTCAGCGACTCCAGCGACGACGACGGAGCCGTCGGTCATGGCCTGTGAGGAGAGGCAGGTCGATGGCCAGGCTAGCGAGGAGCTCGATGCAGCGCGCCGTGATCAAGTGCCAGCACCGGCGCCGCCGGCGCCGGCGTCCTCTGTGTCGTTTGCAGAGATGCGCCGTGAATCTCTCCACGGAACAGCTTCTCAGCTGATGCTGCCCCGTGTCGAGTCGGTGTGTGAGCTGCAGGGCATTGTAGACACTTTGGGCTCAACCATGGGCGGCATCAAGACCGCGCTCGAGGATGCAGAAGCCGCACATGCGCGCCTAACACGGTTGTTGGCGACGGAGAGGTGCGAAGCGGACGCCGTCGTCGAGAAATACTCGATCTCGCGCCCGGCAGGGCAGATTCCCTCGCTTTGCGCTACTCTCAGTAGTGTCACCGACATGTTCATGGTCGAGATGCCAGACGACGAGTGAACATGGCTGTCAACACGAACATATTGAACTTTATCCATCGCTACTCCTTCTGATCGAGCAGCTTTTTGTATCTGTGGACACACATTTCCTCTCCGCATTGACATGCAAACCACAGCATCTGGCCGTGGTTCACCGTGATCTCCTCACCGATATTGATCGCGCGCTCCGCGACGACCACGACGGTGTGTGTGGAGCCATTTCGCACTTCGTGGAACTTTGCTGCAGAATTGCACGAATGATTAACCCTTTCGTTGCCCATACATTTCCTATTGTAAGAATTTCCTAATGTTATGGCTCGGGCTTTTGTAAAATGTCTGAATTTCGGACATTTAAGGGCGTTTTCCGGTGGCAATTTTTGGATATTTCGCCGGATTTTCTGCTGGATAATGTCAAAATGACCAAATTTCAGTCATTATAGACGTTTTCCGTTAATACTTTTTTGTATTAGTTTTCTATAGATAATAGGGGTATAAAGGAACTAGGGCCTCTATGTATACATCAAAACCTCTATATATACATTATTATTCATGTTTCCGACGTTTAAATGCAAGTATAGAGGTTTTTCTTCCCGTTTTGACCCAACTTCAACCATATGGGCCTGGTACTAAACTCTTAAATGACGATAGATAGGTTATTATACTACCTCTCGGCAACGAAAGGGTTAATAAACCGAGTCATGGAGCCGAACCTACATGCGTCGATGATGACCTTACGCGCCTCGTGGTCGATGGCTGGACGCTGGACTTCGTACCTGTAGCCGATTTCTCTACGAGGCACGCCGTCCATGTCCTCCTCGTCTTCTTCGTCCGAATCCACCGCCAGCACTTCGCCGAGGTACTCGCCGATCACCATGCCCTTCTCAATTGTTGCTGATGCCACGACAGCAAGATCCTTGGTCTGCTCACGTCGCACGAGCTGCAGTGAAGGCAGTTCCACCAGACGGTTTCCGCCTAGCTTTCCATGATCGCAGCAGTCGTTGATGCACAAGATGCCCAGCTGACCATTTTGACAAGTGTGCTTCCGGCACGGGTTCGCACACTCGCACTTCCCTGCCCACGGCGACTCGAACTCGAAAGCGATGTCCATTGGATTGAACTGCTGGAAGAGCCGTACGATTGTTGGTGGCCAACGAACAGGGTGAAGGATTGACTCGACAAAGATGATCCTCGCACGTGATGAACGGCTTTCCTTGAATGACCACGGGATCGTGTCACAACGCGACGCCCAGCCGCAGGATAGACCGGGACCTGTTGTCTTTCGTTTTCTTCGTGCACACGCTCACCGAGGTCACAATGGCTGTCGTCATTCTCGTCGCTGTCACACGCGCGCAGAATGCGACGCCGGCATGTCGCTGCGAGGACTTGGAGGTCCCGCTGAACATCCGTCAGTGGTATTCCTGTTTCGACTATGTCGGTGGACTTCTTTCCGGTGATCTCGTGCTCTTGCAACTGCTTCGGTGGGCAAACCACCGCCCCAGCGTCGCTCGCGATCACCTCGCGCTGTTGTTGCGAGAAAACCTTTGACTTCCTCGCGACGTCGCTCTTGAACGCGCTCCGCTCTTGCTGCGCGGATGGCTGTGCGTTCGATTCGATGGACAGCTTGGAACGCCGTGGCTCGGATGGCTTGGCGCAACCCGTCGGACACGACGCCAATGACGGCATCTGGGTTGGGAGCGTTTTGGGATCTCCTCTGGATCTCCTGACTGCTCAGGGGATGCTTTCTTGGAGGAAGTGCTCAACGGCATTTCGCACGATAAGGCAGAAAGCAGCGCGTTCTCGTAGAAGTCGCGAGTTGGTTGGCCCCTGCGGGTTTCCCGCAAGTAGACTTGAAGTTGTCGACGTAGAGAACCGTCCCGCAGCGCGTGCACACGTGCTCGCCTTTTTCGCTGGTGAGCTCGAACACCGATCCTGAGCAGGTCAAGCAATTCACGACGAGCTTCGTGATCAGCGGCTTTGCGGATGGCTGCGCCGTCGACTTGGCGATGAGCTGCGCGGCCAACGTGGCGACCGGCTGTGGCGCTGGCCTGGGGATCGGCTGCGCCGTCGTCGTGCGCTTCACGGTAGACGTCGCCGTGAACATCGCGGTAGTCCTCAAGGCGGGCTTCTTGGCGATCTTCGAACAATGCGTGTTCTTCCGCGGTGTCATCAATAACTCGCCCATTCCCGCGTTCTCATCTGCAGCCAACACCTCCGATTCTCGTGTACCTGGACCTTGGTCGATGATGAGGTCGATGATGAGCTGCTGATGACGATGATCTCCATTGTTCTTTATGTGAAATGGCACTGCTGAAAGCGACGAAGACACGCGTCCACACGTCGACGCATTTGCGGGCGGCGTCGACTCGACACTCGCGCCCGCCTCATGGCCTGGCTGCGCGAGCTCGTGATCAAGCGCGAGGACGCGTTCTGCGCACTCGATCATAGGCACGGCGCCGCTCGGGGTGCCGCACCCAGAGGCGGACACCCGCTTCAGCAAGACCGTGCCCATCACGGCGCGCTACTACTGCGGCTTTCCGATCATCGCCGACGAGGCGCATGGCTCGGCCATCGGCTCGCTCTGCATAATCGACAAAAAGGCCAACGAGCTCACAGAGTCGCAGTACGCCTTGCTGCGCAAGCTCGCAGCCACGGCGTCCAAGGTCGTGCGCATCGAAGGCGGCAAACGCCGCAGCAGCTCCCTCTCGTCGACGCCGTCCTCGCCCGCGCACCGCGAAACGCGTGACCTGTGAGCCACCACCGCTTCCTCGGCCCACCGCGATACTAGTATTTGACCTACAGCAATAGCTCCGCTACTATTGACTGGGCGGGCCATGAAGGCGATGCACTACGCGTGATCCCGAACCGCAGCGCCAAGCAGCAAGCGCTGTAAGTGATCAGCGCCTGCAGGCCCACCTTCTGATCGAGCGACTAAACGTCGGCGAGGAGCACAAGTTCTGAGAGCGCCTTCGGGCCCGACGCCGTGCCGTAACGCCCACGCGTTTACTGGACCCGGCCACGGGCAAGGTCGCGATCGTTGTACGGGTTCGGCGCCGGCGCATGCAGCTGCATCGGCACGCAGTTGGACATGAAGATGATTCTCAAATGTATTCTATTACTCTCAAAAATTCAATCGACTCTTTAATGATGCTCTCGTCTTGGTCTCTGCCCGTGGTAATTTCGCTGCCTCCAGCGCAAGGAATGTCCTCAATGTCTCCACCGCTTGTCTCTTAGAGTCAACATCATCGACGCGCCATGAATCACAAAAAATGCTCCACATGATGCGCACACGAAAATGGCACGCATTTGACTCTCCGAAGGTTTTGATCTTCTAGAAGTAAGCAGTGCCGCTCATGAAGTCGTACGCGATCGCGGTGCAATAAACGCCGCAGCTTGTGAAATCGTGCTGTCTGCTCAACTCGACAAACGGGGGGGAAGCCTTGTACATCCAGCACGTCTCGTTTTGTGCAAACCACGCGCGCAGAATAGGTAAGTACTGATGATCCCAACGATCTTTCAAGGCGGCATCGAACGGTCCTTGTAGTGGGTCGTAGAACGACACATTAACCACGACACCTTGGCGGATAGCAACGACAATGAGACCCCAGGGCACGTTCTTGAAGTTGATCGGAAAAACCAAGCAACGGAAAAGCATTGGTCCTGCTGCTGGAGGGATCAGAGGCCCCACTGAGTCAAAGACATACACACCGTCATAGTCAGCCGTCATTTGCTTGAGCGCGTACACAAGTACGCTGTCGTTGAGCTTCACAGATCTCCCGCAAAACTTAAGCATGTCCGCGACGCGGATGGACATCTTTTGCTCGGGCTGACTCGTGCGGATCTGGAAACGCGTACCCAACGAGCACCTTGAGAGAGCCAACGCAACCGATGCTCGCGCGCCCAGCAATATATCCGTCGATGGGGCTTGAAGTCTGGATCTCAGGAGATCGTTTCCATAGGGGATACGAGGGAGCACCGCCACGCCGTCCGTCTTCAGCCACACGGCGTCGAAGTCGTACGACTCGGCTGCGAGTCGCAGTTTGTAAAACGTCAGGAGGTCCGACATATTTTCCATCGAAAACCCCCGCACTGTACCACCACCAACAAAACGGGCCACGAGCTGAGTTGATAAGTGGGGCTGTTCTGCCACCGTGAAGTCAACCTTGGAGGAAGAAACACCCAAGCCGTCTTTCCTGTAGTCCTCCAGGGCCTTTTCCATCTTCTGCACAACGCTCTTCGGGATGGCAAAGTCAAGGTGAAACGCCGCGCGATGGAACGTCTCCACGCGGAGGCTCACCTCCATGCGTTCAAAATTGCCCTCAACGAGTCTTCTAGGATATCTATTCATCAGCGGGAGCAAAGATTTCACCACGCGCGAGTGCTCCATCGATTGGTTGAACTGGCAAAGAGAGATCACGCACCCCAATTCCTGCTCGCAGTGCCCCCATGCGCTCTCCCGTGGATTTCCCTGATGTTCGCATTTTTTTCATGGTTCCACGGGTAGTTGCTGCGGGCATATTGGCCTTGGAAATGGCGCTATCCAGGGTTGCTGGGCTGTCTTCGGTCGAGTCGTAGTCTGACCCGAGCAAGTCACAGAAGTCGTCAAACGCGAGCTCTTTGATGGCTGTTTTCGGAGGGCGTTTTCTCAGCAGCCGGGCCTCCACAGTTCCACCCGCATCAAATGATTTGTTGTTGTGCTGCGCAACTGACGCCATGAACTCGGCGACGAGCGAGGACGACGGGGAGGTCACGTTGGACACAGACGAGACGTGTGGGGACGAGCTCGCTGCGACGGATTTGACCGACGGTCTGTGTATGGGCGAGTCCGCTACTTTCTGCAGTGCGTCCTCGCGCACAACATTGTCCAGCACGCTCGAGAGGTCATCGGTAGCAACCGTTAAGAGATCGTCTGAATCCTTGGTCATGTCGTACGGGAACGGAATCGGCAAAACCTCAGTCGCCGTACAGTCAACGGCTGGGACCACTTCCTCACTATTCCCTGTTAACACTGCATCTTGAGCTGCTGCGACGGCGCTGGGGGCCTCGGTGATGCTCACCTCGACGGCTGGTATCGCTGGCACGACTGACACGGCTGACATGGTTGCACCGACTTCACAATCGACGGTGCGAATTGCCACAGCCGAAGCTTGAGAGGTCACGGCTTCGACGACCCGTGAACGGTCAACCTGCAAGTGTGGCTTCTGTGTCCGGCGGGTCCTATCAACCGCCAACACGCCAGCAAAAGATTCGTCGAAATCGGGCTCCGTGTCTGTCACGTCGTCGTCATTCTGTTCGCCTGCCTCAGAAACACTGTCACCGATGTCCTCGCCGTCCGACTCGACCTGACCAGCTTCCACGTCATTTCATTTCTCCATGAGGCCGCGCAGCAAGTCGAGCAACTAGCAAGCATGTTCGATAAACTGCGGAGCGGACTGGGTGATCAGAAACTGCGTCACTCTGGAGAACGCAGCCTCCAACATACCACGCTTTTCCAGGTGGTTCATGACCATGGCGTCGAACTCCTCACCACGCTGCAGACGGAAATACGCAATTCTGCGCGTGTCGTAGCGCGAACGCACCTCTCTCCTTCGAAGTAGTCGACGTCGAGTAGTTTTGAGAAGGCTGTGTTCGCCTAGAGCAACCCCGTACGCAACGACCCTATCTCCGTGCGCCAAATGGTGAGATGTGTAAGGAGATCGCGCGACTCGAACAAGGGCCATCTTGAATCAATGACGTCAGGTTCGAAGCGCTCGAGCTTGAGGGCGCGCCAGTCGATAAAGAAGTTATGCCGACATGGAAGACTTGACGTGATGTGCGTGCGGCACGAATAAGTCCACCGATTTGGGTTGACGATGTAAGTTGAGCTCCCAGCAGCAGGTCTGCATACTGCGTAATCCGACAACGGCGAAACAGGGTTTCTCGGTCTCGAAACTTGATGCGCACAGTAAGTATCCGTGGAGCCGACGTCATGAAGAAGGAATGCATTCCACGCATCATCCATGGCCTCCGCCGCGAAGTCACACACTGCACTGAGCGCTGCTCGGACGAATGGGTGAGCTTCGCTGCGCAACACAATCTGGTTCACGAAGCTGTTGATCGCTGTATACTCGCGTGAGAACACGGCCGTCTGGTAGGCGAATATGGCTTCGATGCAAAGATCAATCCGAAGCTTCTTACCGAGGACCTTCTCGATTTGATTCCAGGCAGACTCGATTCGATTTGTCGTTGTATTCAGCGCCGTGAAGATCGAACCATGCTCGCAGTTGCTCCACATTGGTCGGCAATGGTACCAACACTTCTCCATGTAATGCAGAAACGCTGGAGAGGAATCAGCGAGCAGGTTGTCGAGACGATCGCGGAGCACGGCGAATGAGTCTGTCGTCTTCGCGTAAATCATTGCCTGCAGGATATCGAGCACTTTCTCCTTGAGCCGCGGGCCGATGTCGCATTTCTTCTGCTGAACGACAGTGGCAAAACAGCAAGCAGCATGAAACTGGCAAAGCAGAACTCGAGCGGCTGGGAACTATTCGCGCAGGACAACCCACTCCGTGAAGTCCTTATTGATGACGATGAACTCCACGTGCTGTGATGGGACCGGGTTCTTTTCGATGAACCAATTCAGCACAGCGGTCACGATGGCCTTCGACTGGTCCAAGCAAAGGAAGTCAGCGACAGACACGCCATGTCCTGTAACACTCGTCACCATCAAACTACGCAGAATCCCAACAGAGCAACGTTAGAACACTTCCAGTTCCAGGGCGGCAGACTGAATGACGACACCACAGATGTTCCCCAGTTCCTCGTAAATGATGAGCGATCTGGGTCCCGCGAATGTCGAGAAGCGCGCCAGGAGCAGTTTCAGATTTTCAATCGCGCTTTTGCCACCGAGTCGGTCACGCTTGATGTTAGCGAGCATCTTCGGCGTGATCTGAACTCCATGTTTTGTAAAAATGGTGCGGCACGCTTTGGCGGCGTGCGCACCCGCCATGATCATTCCCGCCGCATCAACCAGAATGTCCGGTCTATCGAGTAGCGTCGATTTCGCGATGGCGTCTATCGTCTGCTTGGAGCATTGATGGTTGTGTGCAACGACCTATTCCATTTCCAGAAGATTGTCAAGTTTCGCGCTTTAGTTCACACTTGCACACCGCGCACGTACCTCATTGCTGGCTACGACTTCCCAGACCCCTGTTTCGGCATTTCGCTGTGCAGTTGCGCAGATGCGCGCTTCACATGGATCTGCTGACGCTGCCGCTTTACTGCTTCCACAGCCTTCTTTGCTGACCTGGGTTTCCTGCTAGCACGAGGTTTAGGTTTCTTCCCGACGACAGCCTTGCTCGGCGCCGTTGTCGTAACTTCCACCCTTCCAGGGGGCTTTGCCCGCGACTTCTGCCTCACACCTCGCTTGCACCTTAAGGTTATCGTCTTGTGAGTAAAGGGAATACGCGAGTTGGAAAAGGTTCCGTCCTTTGGGGCACCCTGCGACACTTGCGATATCTCCAATTTTCTGCGAATTGACATCGGAGCGGTCAGTCAGTAAGACCACACCACATACGGTATTCCAGACGAGCGCCTGAGCACGTCTCGCTCGATCGGAAGCGATGTTCGGTGAGGGGGCGTCTCGCGTACTCCGTGAACTCTTTCTTGAACGCGCGCATCAACGGGAACACTCTACCCTCGCCGAAAGCCGGTATCTGCACGAGGCAAACCTGTCGGTCTATTCCTTCCTGGATGTGTGGGTCCAACGGCTCGTCGTGTGGACGATGGCGCTGCGTGTGGAGGCGCGGTGCTGATTAGAAAATGAATGTCAGCCTCAGCTTAGTGATCACAAATGGTGGACTCTCTCACACGTACCGTTAGGTGGCTTCTCTCCGCTCTGGTCGCCTTTATTCCCTGTATAACCAAGCGTGCATTTGTCCACAGACGCCTCGGCTGCCGTCGCGAGCTTCGACAAGACAGCCATCCCGATTGACTCACGCAGGCTCACACGCCAATCGAGAAATGAGCGGTTCTGGAACACTCGCGGTATTTTACGAGGAACATGTTCCCGGAGAATTTTTCGCCGGAAACTTACATTGTAATTTACAATCAAATGTACTGTCTCTTGTCCTTGTTATGGTTGTTTGACTCAAGCCTTGAGACAGTGATGCCCGTTGGAATATCGAATTTGCGACAGATGCGTCGACTCGACACAGACCATCGGTGAGGGTTGAGATTGTTGATAAACTTGAGTCAGATCGGAGCAAACTTTCAAAGCAACTACTGTAACACGCAACTGAGGGAAACCAGCGCAAGCGACAGTGTCACCACCACAGTTCGCCGTGTTCGAGTCGGTGCCTTGCACGTCGTCCTGGAGCGCGGCACCGACCCGCACCTTCCACTTGGACACTTTGCTTTTCACCAAGCACCACCCACAACGACAACCAACCCCAACACAACCCAGCTCAACTCCACTCCACGATGGCGCAACTGAACGGCCGCGTGTTCACCCGCCTCCAGCAGTACGATGCGCTCCCGACCGAGCTCAAGCGCGAGGTCGAGGCGCTCGAGAAGCACCTCACGGCGTCGCAGGGCGACATCTTCGGCTCGCACCGCACGCTGCAGCTCAAGTCTGTTTACGGCGTCCGCACGCGCCCGCTGCTCGAGAAGATCGAGGCCTGGGTGAAGCAGCACGACGACGAGTTCAAGCCCAAGGAACCCAAGGCTGGGGAGACCGAGCGCATGCCGTCGCCGACGCATCCGCCCGCGTCTAATGTCGCCAACGACCTGGTCTCGGGCATCTCCACGCCCGCGACGACGCCGGTGGAGCCCGTGACGAAGCCCGCGTACTCGGACCCGAAGGTCGGTGCGCACATCCCGCGTGCCAAGGAGCTGTTGGACGCGCTGGTGCTCAAGGGCTTCGTGACGCCCCACAAGGAGGCCAAGCCCGAGGACGCGCAGAGCGCGACCGAAGATCTCGAGTTCAAGGACAACGAGTTGCTGGTGGCGCGCGGCAAGGACGTCGCGGCCGCGAAGAACGCCGGCCCGTCGGTCTGGGACCTCGCGGATGGCGCCGTGTTCGCCGGCATGGTCAAGCGCAAGACCGGACTGCTCGAGTCGATAGTCTACGGCAAGGATACGTACGCGGTCGTGAACATGCGCCTCAAGAACCTCACGCTGTTTTCGTCGGACCTCGCCCTCGAGCCGCTCGCGCAGTTCGACGCGACTGCGCTCCGCGTGTCGCTCGACAAGTCCGAGTTCGAGCACGGTGTCAAGGTGTGGACCGAGTCCGAGTCTGAGCTGCTAGACGTCGCGAGCCAGGTCGAAAGCGACGCGCTCGTGCAGGCGCTGCTGGCCGTCGGCGCGTCCCACCGCGACCACCTCGGCCACGGCCACAAGGCCGCGACGGCCGCCGAGCAGCTGCGCAACGAGGTCAAGACCATCGTGGACGGTGAGAACCACGAGGTGCACGTGAGCGACCCGAGCGCCAACAAGAAGAAAAACGAGACGGAGTTTGCGGACTACCCCGCCACGCACGAGGCCGATGCGCAGCACAAGGGCTGGGATACTCAGAAATCACCCGAGGTCCACGCCACGCAGCCCTCAACCCAGTCGCACAACAGCGTGATCACCGACGGCCTCCATACCACCTCGCACGGCAACGACCCGCTCACTCAGATGAGCGGCGCCACCACCGGCACGAAGCACGAGTCGCAGCCGTTTGGCCAGTCGAACACCAGCGTCGGAAGCAGCAACTACCCGAGCGCCTCGCGCGGCAACGACGCGCTCACTCAGATGAGCGGCGCCACCACCGGCACAAAGCACGAGTCGCAGCCGTTTGGCCAGTCGAACACCAGCGTCGGAAGCAGCAACTACCCGAGCGCCTCGCGCGGCAACGACGCGCTCACTCAGATGAGCGGCGCCACCACCGGCACGAAGCACGAGTCGCAGCCGTTTGGCCAGTCGAACACCAGCGTGGAACGCGGCAACTACCCGAGCTTTTTGCGCGGCAACGACGCCATCGGTCAGACGAACGCCGCTACCACCGACACGAAGCACGAGACGGAACCGTTCGGCCAGTCGAACACCAGCGTGGAACGCGGCAACTACCCGAGCTTTTTGCGCGGCAACGACGCCATCGGTCAGACGAACGCCGCTACCACCGACACGAAGCACGAGACGCAGCCGCGCGGCTTCTCGCAGGTGACTGACCCTACGCTCATGCCTTAAGAGCGACCAGCATTTGTATAACAGCCACATCGTGTGCGCGCACTCTCCGTTCGCCAACTCTTTTAAGCAATTAAGCATTCTTCACACCAACTGTCTTGTTATCTATCGGTCACTTTCACCACCGCTGAAAGGATACTCAATTCATTGACAGTGTAGCCATCTTTCTTCTTGGCCAGCGCTCTTCAACGACAACTCGTTACTAGGTGGTATTACGTAGTATTTGCCAGTACATTCGACGTGCAAGGACAAAATCACACATCGTACTACGTAGTATGTGTTCGCATGCTCCGGTGCCTGTTTGTCACATGCACAGGTCACAGTCTCAGTTGGCTTGTCGTGTTGAACTTGAACCTAGTCGGGTCCCATGGGATTACGGTCCACAACCGCGATCTGAGCTGCCCAACGCGAACTCAACACAGACTGGGAGGCGGATGATGTTCACTTGTCGGTCGGGCTGACCACAGACTCAACCCTCGACCGTCAAGGTCCTTGACTCAAGGAGGCTCGTCGGGGCCGACCTTACGTCGCCGACCGTGGCCTGTGTTGTTCGAAATCCTCTCCCGACACAGAGCCGCCGAGCAGTCGACAGTCGGGGACTGAGCTTGTCTCAGCCTTCCCATCGCTAAATTCAAGCCGCACGCGCGCCACACAGAGGCCACAGTGCGTGTGCCAGCGACTGTGTGACGACAGTGAGGAAACACAGTGTGAAGAAACAACGGCACTCCACAGTGCGTAGTGCGGCGCTGTGTTTCTCCGTGTTCAACTCGGAGCGTACTCTCCTCTGGTTCCAACCTATCCCATCACCTCCTCGTCTCCACTTGCAAGAGGAGTAGGACAAACACGATGGGTAGAGCACTTGCTTCTGAGACTCGACCACCCTCACTTTGCTTTCTACCAAGCATCACAACAACCACCACACAACAACAACAGAACTCCCCTCTAAGCTCCCGCCGAGCTTTCCAGCCCAACTATCACTGCCAAGATGACCCAACTCACCGGCCGCGTGTTCTCCCGCCTCCAGCAGTACGACGCGCTCCCCACAGAGCTCAAGCGCGAGGTCCAGGCGCTCGAGCAGCACCTCACGGCCACGCAGCGCGACGTCTTCAGCTCGCACCCGACGCTCAAGCTCAAGACAGTCCACGGCGTTAAGACTGACGCGCTGCTGGAGAAGATCGAGGCGTGGTGCAAGCTGCACGGCAAGGAATTCAGCCAGACCCACAGCCACGGCGTGGGCCATGGCCACCACGGCGCGACGACGGCCCCGGGCACGGCCACGGGCAAGGCGCACGCGGCGGCGCATAACGTGAAGGAAGACGTGAAGTACGCCGCAGGCCGTGACACCACGTACGACCCGAACTACGACCAGACCCAGACGCGCGGCTACACTGGAACTGGTGACAACATGGGCCGCAACTACGACGGCACGGGTCACGGCGTGACCAACGACCCCAACCACGGCAAGGTTCACAACGCGGCGCATAACGTGAAGGAAGATGTGAAGCACGCGATGGGTCGTGACAACACGTACGACCCGAACTACGATCAGACACGCGGCAACTATGACACTGCCACCGGTGCGCCGACCTCTGCCTCGCACACGGCTGGTGCCACCGGCACCGCTGCCGGCGCCGGTGCTATGACTGGAGCTGGCGCAGCCACCCACCAGACCACGCCCAACACGATCGGCGCGCACTCGACCAACCCAAACGTGGGTAACTACCAGGTCGGCGGCAGTGCTACGCCCGCCACGGCGCCCGTGCAACCCGTCCAGCAGAGCCACATGCACGGCGCGACCGGAGGTGTCCACAGCCCGCACGCCAAGGAGCTGTTGGACGCGCTCGTGCTCAAGGGCTTCGTGACGCCGCACAAGGAGCCCAAGCCCGAGGACGCGGGCGTGGCGACGCCAAGCAAGCCGGGCGCCCCCATTGGTGGCACCGCTAAGGCTGGCATCTTGCCCAAGGACCTCGAGATCTACAGCAACACGCTGCTCGTAGCGCGCGCGCCAAGCATCGCCGACGAGAAGACAAAGGAGAAGGGTCCGTCCGTTTGGGACGTCGTCGACGGCGCCGTGTTCGCCGGCATGGTCAACCGCAAGGCCGGTCTGATCGAGAAGGTCATCCACGGCAAGGAGACGTACGTGGTCGTGAACGAGCGCCTCCACTCGCTGACGTTGTTCAAGTCCGATGTGAGCCGCAAGTCGATCACGCAGCTCTTCAACCGTGGGCTCCAGGTGGCGTTTGACGACTCGCACGCGGAGCACGGCCAGAGCCACGGCGTGAAGGTGTGGAACGGAGCGGACTCGGAGGTGCTGTTCACCGCGACCCAGCAGGAGCGCGACGCGTTGGCGCGCGCTTTGGTGCAGATCGGCGCGTCGCAGAACGGCGTGCGCGGCATCGGCATCGATGGTGCGACGCCGGCGACGGGTATGAAGGGCAAGGCCGAGAAGATGGGCCACGACGTGAAGCATGCCGTGGGCGCCGACCGCCCCCACCACCACGACGCCACCACGGCCGGTCAGCCTTACAACCAGTCCTACAACACGGACAAGCACGTCGGCGAGGGCATCATGGGCGGCGAGCACCGCGGACACTACGCGCCGACGGATACGCGATCGGCGACCCACACCTCGACCGGCGACGCGATGCACGGCGATCCGCAGTACCAGCAGCCGAGCCACCACCATGGCATGGAGAAGCTCGGCCTCGGCGATCACCACCACCACCACCAGCAGTACCAGCAGAACCCGCAGTACGGTATGACGGCCGACAACGCACATGTCAAGCGTGACGTTGGCGAGTCGCACGGCTACACACAGGTGAACGAGCCGACGGTGGCACCGTAAGCACGTAGCGACTGGAGCGAGCGGTAGCCGACGCGCCAGCGTGGGTCGCCACTCTCCTTATCCTTATGTTGAACTGAATACCTTCCCTTTCGTTCTCATCTTTCGCATCCTCTGCCGAGGATACTCATGTCTCATCGTGCCCATCACCTCATGTAGCCATCTCTGCTTCAACTGATCCGGATTCCATCACGCAGCACACACTCTTGACTGAAGGACGCACAAGCAGGTTGTTGGTCGCGTGGTCCATCATTGACTGCGTCATCCGGCAACGTAACAATGGGGATGTAGCACCTGGTAGCTATTCCGCGGTGAGGGTTGAATTACTGTGTGCATTTTGCGGCAATTTTTCTGCAGTTTTGGATTTCTCCCGTAGTGCGGGCCTGGCGCTGGGTCGACTCGATCCCCCTCACACGCAGCCATACGAACGTCAACAGCCGAGGTCCACCAACCAACGACACATCGCACGATGACTATGCAAGCGTTCTCTCGCAGCGTCGCTCATGAGATCCGCCGACTGCGACCTTAGCGACGGAGGTGCAGTCGGACACGGCCGATAGATTCAAGGTCCCGGGCCTGCGTCCTGTGTTGTTCGATATTTTTGGTAGACACAGAGCCGACAAACAGTCACTAGTCCACTGTCACAGTTGTCTCAGCGTGCCGACATTTGAATTTAATCAAATGAAAGCCAAACGATGTGTGCTTGCGAGGGTGTGACAACAACTGTGTCACTTCTAGGGAGAAACACAGTGCCCAAGAACAACAGGTCTTGGTAATGGGCAACACCGCACTGTGTTTTAGCATGTTCAACACCACCTCGGCCAGCTCGTCACCTCTAGTCTCCTCTTCCTCGGTCTCTCTGTCTCCCCCCACCAAACGCACGGACGCACACACATTGGATAGGCCTCTTGCGCCTGCGGCCCCACCATCCTCACTTTGCTTTTCACCAAGCATCACCACAAGACAACAACAACCACCTTCCAAGCTTCCACGAAGCTTACCCCCACACTTCCTACCACCAAAATGACGCAACTCACCGGCCGCGTGTTCTCCCGCCTCCAGCAGTACGACGCGCTTCCGACTGAGCTCAAGCGCGAGATCGAGGCGCTCGAGAAGCACCTCACGGCCACGCAGCGCGACGTCTTCAGCTCGCACCCGACGCTCAAGCTCAAGACGGTCCACGGCGTGAAGACGGACGCGCTGCTGGAGAAGATCGATGCGTGGTACAAGCTGCACGGCAAGGAGTTCAGCCAGACCCACAGCCACGGCGTGGGCCATGACCGCGGTCACGGTCACCACGGCGCGACGACGGCCCCGGGCACGGCCACGGGCAAGGCGCACGCGGCGGCGCACAACGTGAAGGAAGACGTGAAGCACGCTGCAGGCCGTGACCGCATGTACGACCAGAACTACGACCAGACCCAAACGCGCGGCTACGCTGGCACCGGTGACCACATGGACCGCAACTACGACGGCACGGGTCACGTCGTGACCAACGACCCCAACCATGGCAAGGCTCACAACGCGGCGCACAACGTGAAGGAGGACGTGAAGCATGCGATGGGCCGTGACCACACGCACGACCCGAACTACGACCAGACCCAAACGCGCGGCTACACTGGCATCGGTGCCGACATGGGCCGCAACTACGACCAGACCCAAACGCGCGGCTACACTGGCACCGGTGACCACATGGACCGCAACTACGACGGCACGGGTCACGTCGTGACCAACGACCCCAACCATGGCAAGGCTCACAACGCGGCGCACAACGTGAAGGAGGACGTGAAGCATGCGATGGGCCGTGACCACACGCACGACCCGAACTACGACCAGACCCAAACGCGCGGCTACACTGGCATCGGTGCCGACATGGGCCGCAACTACGACCAGACCCAAACGCGCGGCTACACTGGCACCGGTGACCACATGGGCCGCAACTACGACGGCACGGGTCACGTCGTGACCAACGACCCCAACCATGGCAAGGCTCACAACGCGGCGCACAACGTGAAGGAGGACGTGAAGCATGCGATGGGCCGTGACCACACGCACGACCCGAACTACGACCAGACCCAAACGCGCGGCTACACTGGCATCGGTGCCGACATGGGCCGCAACTACGACCAGACCCAAACGCGCGGCTACACTGGCACCGGTGACCACATGGGCCGCAACTACGACGGCACGGGTCACGTCGTGACCAACGACCCCAACCATGGCAAGGCTCACAACGCGGCGCACAACGTGAAGGAGGACGTGAAGCATGCGATGGGCCGTGACCACACGCACGACCCGAACTACGACCAGACGCGCGGCAACTACAACACTGCTACCGCCGCAGCCGCCGGCACGTCTCACACCACCGGCGTGGCTGGCGCGGGAACCATGGATAGCGCTACTCACGGTAAGAACACCGTGCAGCCCGTGCAGAAGGTCATTATTGAGGGCCACATGGGCGTCCACACCCCGCACGCCAAGAAGCTGCTGGACGGGCTCGTACTCAAGGGCTTCGTGACGCCGCACAAGGAGCCCAAGCCCGAGAAGACAGGCATTGCGACCCCTAGCAAGCCAAGTGCTGGGATCGGGGCTGCCAACCCAATGAACACCGGTACCTCCAAAATCGACGACCTTGAGCTCACCGGCAACACGCTGCTCGTGGCGCGCGCGCCGAGCATCGCGGACGAGAAGATGAAGGAGAAGGGTCCGTCGGTTTGGGACGTCGTGGACGGCGCCGTGTTCGCCGGCATGGTCAACCGCAAGGCTGGTCTGATCGAGAAGGTCATCCACGGCAAGGAGACGTACGTGGTCGTGAACGAGCGCCTCCACTCGCTGACGCTGTTCAAGTCCGATGTG
>JAMFLL010000867.1:0-24151 GCA_027475725.1 Pythium rhizo-oryzae | reverse complement strand
CATCACGGTCTCGGCAGGCGGCGACGTCGTGCTCGCCGACGGAGATGTCACGATCACCGGCGCGACCGCAGGCAAAGGCAAGCTCACCGTCGACGGCGGTGCAATTATTTCGCTTGGTCTGACAGTAAGTTCTGGTGATGTTGGTCTTACGAGTGGTGATTTCACTGTGGGAGGCCTCGGTGCTGGGAAGGGGAAGCTCACTGTCAGCAACACCGCGTCTGTGGCGAAAGGCCTCACGGTCAACGAAGGCGGAGCCACCATCCTTGCAGGAAACCTCGTCGTCACTAATGGAGACTGCTATGTCTCTGGCACTGTGTATGCGTCTGGTACACCGCTTACCTCCGATTCGCGCTTCAAGGACGAAATCGAAGACCTTGTTCACGCCAAGGTCCTTCTCAGCAAGCTTCGACCGGTACGTGCCTTTTGCCCGCCAACTAACTGACTCCGCCACTTCTTCTGACTCAGTTTCCTTGGTTTGATATGCGTAGGTGACGTACGAGTGGCGCCGCGAGGAGTTCCCGAGACGGCGCTTCCCTGAGGGCCGGTACGCCGGCTTCATCGCCGATGAAGTCGAGCACGTGCTGCCCGAGCTTGTCGCGATCGACGGCAGCGGCTGGCGGTCCCTCGAGTACGCCAAGCTCACGCCCTATCTCGTGGGCGCGTTCCAAGAGCTGCAGGCCGACACGAACGAGTCCATCTGGGAGCTAAAAGAGCAGTTCACCGCGTGGCAGCGCCAGTTGGAGACGAAAATTGAGGTGGCTCTTGTCGCCCTTAAGACCGAGCTGCACGAGTCGCTAGCAGCACAGAACGTGACCGTGGAAGACGCACAAGCGGCACAGAACGCGGGTGTGGAAGCCGCCTTGGCGGCGCAAAACGCGGCCGTGGAGACTGCACTGGGGGCGAAGAACGCGGTCGTGGAAGACGCACTAGCAGCGCAGAACGCGGCCATGGAGGCCGCGCTGACAGCACAGAAAGCCGAGTTGGAGGCTATTCAGCGCGCGGAGACGGCGGCGATGCGCGCCGAGATCGACGCGCTTCGCGCGCTCGTGCATGGGCTGCTGGACGCGAGCAACGACGACGACAGCGCCGTAGCCTGAGACAGGCGCGACGCACCCCACGCATACACAGTTAAATGTCTACGTCTTCTATATACTGCATGTACTGAAAATCCACCCGATTCTTTGAGCTCGTACCGGCGGGCGGCGCCAAGTTGGTTTCCCTTTCATCTTCTTCCTTATCACTTGGCGTTGGCTTTGACCGACCGCTTGGCGAAGAGGGGAAACCCCTTCTAAACCGATCCATTCCCGCCTTTGGCTTGCTTCGCGATCAAGCCAAGCCAAGCCAGAAATCCTATTTCCAAGCCAAGCCAAGCCAAGCCAAGCCGAGCCGACTATCCATGTCGGACCATGATGACGACGACAACATTGAAGAACCCCGAGGCGGAGAGCTTTCTCTCTCTCTCCACCCGCATTT
This sequence comes from Pythium rhizo-oryzae, assembly GCA_027475725.1. Classification (NCBI taxonomy): domain Eukaryota; phylum Oomycota; class Peronosporomycetes; order Pythiales; family Pythiaceae; genus Pythium; species Pythium rhizo-oryzae. The sequence goes on along the minus strand of JAMFLL010000867.1, from coordinate 22,678 downwards.
CCCGTTTCTCTCTCTCTCTCTCCGCCATCTCCAGTGTTTAACGCGCCAGGATGTGGAGTCCGGCGACGCGCAACGCGGCGCTGGCGGTTGCGTGTGTGACGCTCGCGGCGCTCGTGGCCGCGCCGGCCGCGCAGCGCATCATCCAGTGGCGCCTGGCGCAGCAGCGCTGGCGCCGCCCACAACAAGAGAAGAAGAAGCACGTGCCGCGCGCGACGCTGCGCGAGCTCCAGGGCTCGCAGGCACGATGGGTCGCGCTGTGCGGCACGGTCTTCGACGTGGCCGGCGACGCGTTCTTCGACGCCCGAACGGGCGGCATCTACGCGAGCTGGCTGCACCACGACGTGGCGGCGCTGCTGGTGTACGGCGGCGTGATCGACGGACGACCGGAGCACGAGAACGAGGCGACGTTGCTGGACGCGAAGATTGAGCTGCGGGACGTGGACGCCAAGCGGGGCGACGTCGCGGCGCGTCGCCGACTCATCCTGGACGAGTGGTACGCGCGGTTCCACTCGCGGTACGAGGTCGTCGCTCAGATCTCGGACTTATATGCGAGTGACGAGTGGGAGGCCCTGCGTGACCAGATTACGCCGCCGCCCGCCGACGACGCGGACGGCCAACCGCGGCGCCGCGGCAAGTGCCCGCTGGGCTTTGGATCGTCGACCGTGGAGCATGAAGAAGTAGAGGTCCGTGACGAAGACGTCGGCTCGCTTCGCGAGATCCGCTTCCAGGGACGGCGTTACGATGTGCGCGGGTCGGAGCTGTTTGACGACCCACTCGCGCACTTTGTCGGCCACGACATCACATTTGCATTGGCCACGCAATCCGACGACCCGCGAGACCTGGACGTCGTGCCATCGCGGGAGTACTCGTATGAGGAGCAGCTCCGACTGGAGCACTATCGCCGGGTTTTCGCCGAGGACTTCCGGGTGATTACAGGTCCCGACGACCACGCTACAAAGACTGAGACGACCGCCGTGGATCTTCACCAGCTCATCGATCAGGACACAGACGTAGAGGCGATTCTTCGCGCACTCCTGGACAGCGCTGAGGATTCCAGAGTTGACGCTTTGAACGCTGTGTGCCCACGCACGACGATGACACCTCTCCACAAAGCCGTCGAGAAGAACCGGCTCGATCTCGTCCAGTTGCTCGTGCAAGCCGGGGCCGACGTCGAGGCACCCGCCGCGTTGTATGACGACGAGACGGCGCTACAAATGGCCCAGCGGTTCAAGTACGCAGACATTGTTTCCGTCTTAACTGCCTATGCTGGGAACTAATGAACATCCTAGTTGGAACTCTCGGTTTTCCCCTCGCAATGCAACGCCTTGCTACTCGCGCCTGCCTTGCTCTCGCAGCACAGCGTCGATTCGTTCGATGTACTCCGGGCCGATGCCACAGCACCCGCCGATGAGACTCGCGCCGCACTCGACCCACTCCTCCGCGAACTTCACGTATTCGTCGACCGCCAAGTCGTCTCGCATGGCCTGAGGAGCGGACGACTCGGCCAGTGCCCAGTCGTCGGGGATCGCGGTCAAACGGTTCGCATACGCTCCGAGCCGAACGCCGTGGTCGGAAAGAGCGCTAACGACGTCTTCGTCGTCTCGTAACTGCTTTAGCGCCTTGGAGATAGCTTCCGGTTGGCAGCAGTTGAACAAAACAGCCTTCAACTCGACCATCGGGGCGTGGAATGTGCGGAAGTGGAGCAGCTCCTGGATCGCGTCGCACACGGACTGGCCGCTGCGCAGCCGCGCGTCGATCGCGAGCGCGAACGACACCATCACGGGCTTGCGGTAGTCTTGGACGCCCGTGATGACCATCTTGGCCTCGTCCAGCGTGGACAGTGTCTCGGCCAGGAAGCTGTCCACGTGCTCGTGGAGCGCGCTGCCGATCACCGAATACAGCCGCACGCCCTCGTCGAACGCCGGCACGCGGTCCGCGCGGTAGCTCTCGAACAGCGGTGGCAGCGAGCCGCAGATCGCGGCATGAGGATGCTGCGCTTCCGTGCGCGCGCGCTGCGCGATCTTGCCCGCGAGCGCGCACAGCGCGACCATTTCGTGCTCGGCAAAGCCCACGCCGGGCGTCACGCCGTAGTTGTTGCACGTGATGTAGTCGGCGCCCGCGCGCAGGAACGCGGCGTGGACCTGCGCGAGCAGTTCGTGGTGCTCGCTACGCACGAGCGCGGCCGCCGACCAGATCTTGCGGTCGTCGGGCATCCCGCGCCGGAAGAGCTCTTCGCCCGTGCCGCCGTCCAGCAGCTCCACGAATCGTGGCGCGGACCCGCCGACGGGGCCACGGGGGTGAGGGGACGCAGGGGACGAGACAGAGTGTGTGGACATCGCCGCGCGTGCTGGTGGAGAAGAGAGGCCTCGTCGGGAAGAGCGGTACGCGCCGCAAGACCACCTTAGCATACTACAATACAGTCGGGCGGTGGATTTTGAGCGGCAAGGCTCAGCGGAGACCTTCCTGTTTTTGGAACCAAACACGCACCCTCATAACGCATATAACTTGGTCGAATGGAAATTTATATGAACGTTATGAACCGAAAGCAACGGGGCCATTTTCGCCCACTTCAAGGTGTCTCGCCGCTGGCGACGGCCTGGGCCATGTGGGCGATGTACTTGGGCGGCACGGCGCAGCAGCCGCCGACGATCGACGCGCCGTCCTCGATCCAGCGCAGCACGAAGCGGCTGTAGATCTCCATGTCGAGCGTCGACTGCATGGCGCCGGCCACGATCTTCTCCTCGAGCACGCCGGCGGTCGAGGTGGACGAGATGCGGTCGCCGTAGCCGCCCAGCGCGACGTTGCCATGCGCCGCCAGCATCGCCTGCGCGGTCTCCGACTCGCGGATGTGCTGCAACGCCTTGGCAATGTCCTCTGGCTGCGAGCAGTTGAACAGCACGGCCGAAAGCATGTTGTCGAGGCCGTTGTCGGCCGAGAGCTTGTTGCTAAAAGCAAGCAGCTTCTCGAGCGCGTCGAGCACGGGCTCGCCGCTGCGGAGCTCCACGCCCGAGCTGTTGAGCGCGAACGACACCATGACAGGCTTCTTGAGGTGGTACACGGCCTCGTACGCCATCTTCGCCTCTTTCACCGACGACATCGACTCGATCAGGTACGAGTCGACAAACGGCCACAGCGCCTCGCCAATGAGCAGGTAGGTCTCGTGGCCTTCCGAGTGCTCAATCGTGCGGTCCGCGCGGAAACTGGGCATGAGCGGCGGCATCGAGCCGCAGATCGTGGCACTCGCCTCCCTGCCCGCGAGCTTGCGCGCTTCGACCGCGAGCCGCCCGGCGTGGCGCGTGTACTCGCGGATCTCTTCCGCGGTGAAGCCGAGCCCGGGCACCACCTGGTAGTTGCTGGTCACGAGCTGCGTCGCGCCGGCGCGCAGGAACGCCTCGTGGACGCGCGTGACGAGGTCGTGGTTCTTGTCCGCGGCCAGCGCGCTGGCGCCCATCATGTTGCGGTCGTTGACGAGTCCCTGCTTGAAGAGCTCCTCGGTGACGGCACAGCCGCCCACGACGATCTCCACGGCGCGCTTCGTTGTCATCTTGCTGGACACGTGGATTGAAGGACTTGGTGAGGGAGGAGGGAGAACGCGAGTTCGAGAGTGAGCGAGCAAGCGCAGATGCCCCTGTTGGGGAGAACGAGGGACCGATCTGGGACGCGGTCTGCTTCAAAACACAGCAACGACAACATTGAAGTTCCAGTGGTCGACCACACAGAAGATGCCGATCTCTATTTGGGATCTGTACGGTACGGTTGCATTGTAGAGCCCTCTAATGAGGGTGAATCATTCTGACACAAGCGGGAGGAAGGCGACATGATGGACTGGCCGCTGGTGCAGGTGCTGCTGGCGATCCTCGTGGGGCTGCTGCTGCCCGTGGTGGTGCACCGATGGATGCAGCAGCGAGGCAAGACGGCGAAGCCGCCGGGCGCCTCGGCGACGCGCAAGGAGTACATGGAGCAGGGCCTGAGCGAGCGCGACGCCACGTTCCAAGTGGCGGTGGACTTTGTCGCGGCGCAGGCCAGCGCCAAGCTCTCGAACGAGAAGAAGCTCACGCTGTACGCGTTCTACAAGCAGGCCGTGCTGGGCAAGTGCGACGCCAACGCCAAGCCGTCGGCGGTGGACATGGCGGCGCGCGCCAAGTGGGAGAGCTGGATGGCGCTCGGCGACATGTCGCGGGACGTCGCGAAGGAGCAGTACACGGGCTTCGTGAAGGAGCTGTTCCCGCATTTTGACGAGTCCGGCGAGGCGCACGCGCGAGGTCCGCACCCGCTAGCCGAGAAGATCCAGGACGGCGCGCAGGACGAGGCGATGGGGATGGCCGGCGTCCAGAGCATGCCCACCGTGGACCTCTCGGCGCCCGAGTGGCAGGTCAAAGAGGACCTGTTCCACTTTGCCAGCACGGGCGACCTCGCGAAGGTCGAGGCGGCGCTGGCTCGCGGCGGCAACGTCGATACCAAGGATGAAGGAGGCCGCACGATGCTCCACTGGGCCGTAGACCGATCGCAGAGCGACGTGGCGGAGGTGTTGCTGAAGCACAAGGCCTCGCCGAACGTGCAGGTATGTGGCTGTTTGGACCTGTTGGATGCTGGACATGAGAAGGTTTCTGACTCATATTGACGTTCGTGCATAGGACGAGGAGGGTATGACGCCACTGCATTACGCCGTGAGCTGCGAAGACAACGGGATGGTCGAGTTGCTGGTCACATACGGAGCATTCACTGATATGGAGGACAACGACGGTGAAACGCCACTCGCGGCCGCCTCTACCCCAGAGCTTGAAGCTATCCTCGCGAAGGGCAAGACTCAGAAGGCATGAAGTTCTTGCGCACCATTCATAGACTCTTCACAGTGCTAGTCAATTGTTTTTTTTTGACATGGAAGATGATATCTGATTGCACACGGATTCAAAATTCAAAGATGCATAAATGTTCCATTGTGAGAAGAAGGCAGTGAATGGATACAGAACTCCGACACGACTCATCGCTTGGTGGTGGTGACTTGCTTCGTCTCCAGCGGTGGGTCATCGTCGGAGAGCTATGTCGATCATGTACGCAGTACAGCCCGTGCTGTCTTGCTATCTCTCTCGGTCCTGGTTTACTCAGCGTCTTGGTTGATTCGTGTGTGTGGATCCTATCTGCATATGTTGAGTATTCGGGCCGGCCGGTCTTGCTCGTGTGTGCCGGACTCGAAGTGTATGTGTGCGAGTGGCGCATCACATCCTAAATGAACTGCTCAAGAGGCGAGTCCGCGTCGTCGTCGTCGTCGTCGAGGAACTCAGCGTACTTGATAAGATCCACGAGCGGCTTGATCGGCTCGTTTCGAGGCGAGATCATCGTAAGCCCACCCATTGCTCGTGCGAAGGACTCTTCGCGCGCGAGCTTGCAGGTCTGGAGGGCGTTGCGGCTCTTGACGATCTCGGCGTCGGGCGCGACAGGCTTCACGTTCACGGCGAGAACCGTCTCGGGGCTGTTCTCATCGCCTGGGAAGCAGAACTCGACGGTCTGGCCAACCATGATCTGGTGGCGGAGCACCGCGAGCACCGACGAGATCTCAAAGGCAATCACAAGCGGCAGCTTGGTGGTCGGCAGCTGGAACGCAGAGGAAGGCTTGATGGCGCGGTTGAAGCTGCGGGCCACGGACTTGGGCGTCTTCGTCTTGTCACCAAGGCTGTGCGGCATAATGAGGCCGCGCGAGCCCTGGATCTCAATGACCGTGCCGCAGTGGACGACGGTCAGCTCGTTGTCGCCAAGCTCGAGCGTGCTGCTGTTGCGGCGCACGGGCTTGGCAGGCGCCTCCGTAATGAGGGAGGGCTTGGTCACGAGCGCGGGCGACGCGACGTTCAGCTTGAGGTCCGCGGGCTTGGCAGCCTCAACGGGGGCCATCGTGAGCGCGATCTCCTTCTCGGCCGTCGGGATCGTGATCATCTTGCACTGCTCGACGTCTTCATCGAGGTACTCGACCATGGCCGTGGACTGCTTGGCCACTTCCTGGAACGCGCTCGCAACGCTCATGACGACCATGAGCACGCCCGCAGCCGTCATCCAGAGCTGGAAGCGGTCCACGATCTTGAGCGCGAGCCATACGAGGCCCACGACAACGCCCGCGAGTCCGAGCGGGCGCGCCGAGGCGACGAACGCGGTCACGACGCCGCGCACCGACTTCTTGAGCACGAGCCAGCCCGTGGTCTTCGTGGTCGCGGTCGCACCGGCCACGTGGGTCGGCATCAGGCTGTGTTCATGGCGGCGCGCCTCGGCAGACGCCGCATCGGCCGCACGGCTCGCGGCTCGGGTCTTCGCCATTGTGTGTGTACGTGTGCTAAGGAGAGAAGGGGGTCGGCCTTGCGCTCGCGTAAGGATCTAATACAGAAATGACGCCGCTTAGCTCGAGCTGCTCTCGGTTGACCGTCGGTGAGACGGTGGGGGGACCACCTAAGCGATCTCGAAATAACCCACCGGCCGGCTGGTCGTTCGCGTTCTGGACGGACGCGAGTGCGACGGGAGGGGAAGTATGGGGGGAGATGGCGCGCACGCGATCTCTCGGCGATGGTGGTGGCGGCGGCGGCGGCGGCGGCGGCGAGGCAGCGCTTGATGGGCGCTTGGCTTCCGCAGGGCTTTTCAACTGTGGAGCCCACCAACACAGGAGGAGCTGCTGGATTTCCCCAAACCAGGAGCCACCGGACGGCGGCCACGGGCGCTCCCCCTCCCGGCGCTGCCGCAGGATGCCGGACGAGCTCACGCCAGCCGGAAATTCCCCCTCCCCTGATTGGAGCTTGCCCTTCCCCTCATGCAGACGTAACCTGTCGCTCGCCAAACCAGACCACGGGTGGGTTCAGGTGTTGACTTGATCAACGTATACCGAGGGAGCGTAACCCAGGTGTAACCTGGATTGACTCAATGGCCTTTCTCATGTGCCTGGCCAGTTGGCGTGTTACCCTATCCCTTATTTTCGAGTTATCAGTCGAAACTTTGTTGGTGCCCGGAACCTCCAGGAAACGTTCCACCAGGCTGAACATCCAGTTCAAGCTGGCGAATGCTTTGCGGGATGTATGAATTCATGCAGGTTCCTCCGCTGAGGTTTCTTGCATCATTCTTGGGGGATCGTTGACGCTTGGTGTTGCGAAGCGAAGTTGTCGCGGATCCAGGTGTGGCTGGCCTCACGCCAGCGCATGGGCCATTCAGCATGGCAGGCTGTCGCCTGGCAGGCACAGGTTATTGGAGGAGTTTGCTCTATGACTGGTCTGTGGATACGCTACTCATCGTCAGTGGTTGAGAGAGCAGCAGCACCACCACCAGCGGCTCCCGTGTCCGCCATTAGTATTGGTGGCTTCGTGCTGACGGACGTCCTCGGGTCGTACGGATGGTTCTCCGCACTGAACCACGAAACGCCCGTTGTTCTCCTCCGTCCACCCAGAGCGTGCAGAAGAAACTGTACGCCGCCGTAAGTTCAGCCGCCTGCGAGACGGCTGGTCATGCGAGGAGACCTCCTTGCCAGGGAGTCTGTGGTGCACGAACTTGTTCCTGCAGCAGCCCATGGTCTGCTGCCCACCAACACCACAGAGCGTCCGCCCTGAGACATGGGGTGTTACCATAGCGCATCATGCGAGCATCGCATCCTACGTGAGAAGAGGTGAGATAATCAAGTAGGTATGCGGCCGCTGCCCCACTCAGGCGAAATCCATGAGACACCGCTCATGTCCGACTTCATCGAGCGCTTCTCGCAACCTCCAAGGAGAGCTCGATGACGAGTCGGAAGTGCTCTCCTCCACTGTCATGAGAGGGACGACGCCTCCGAAAGGAGCGAACCGACTCGGGATGTCGACGGCGAGCTGACGGAGTCGAACTTGAAGTGCCGGAAGCGTTCCTCAAGTTGACGGGAAGGATGCGTGCTGGGCTGATGCAGAGTTGACCGCCATCTTCAGCACTCGACATCATCTGAGCACCCTACCCCTTCACGATTCGTCCACCAAACACAGATATCTCAACTAAGCCAAGCCAAAGCTAAAACGTCGAGATCAGAATTCTACTAGATCCAATACTGGAAGATTTGAATAGGATATGAAAGACATGTGCGAGGGGTCTGTCACACGTCACAGGCTGACCTTCTCGGTCGATATCGTCGTGCTCGTCTGCGCGACGCGCAGTGGCGCCTCTGCCATCGCGGCGTACGTCGTCACGGGCAGTGCAAACGGAATCGCCTCGCTGGGGGGAATCAATACAATGGCAAACTGTCCCAAAGTAGCCAAAATGAGTGGTTTCGTCAGTGATAAGTGTACAGCCAGGGAGGCGTTAAGACATGCAACTTACGTCGGGATGGTCTCGGAGTAGGAGGACTTGCGGGAGCTCGACGAAATGCATCTTGAGGAAGCGGAAGATCACGAGTCCACTACCTGTGGCCAGCAGATACAGGATCCACGTCCACACTGGCTCATCTTCCCTCGAGCGCACCAGCAATCCGAGCGACACGGCAAACGCAACGGAAAAAAGCGTCACCATGACTGCACCGCGCCGTTGGTAGTGACGGTGGATCTCTGACGATCCCATTGCCGCCGGAAAACGTCCGGTAAATTTTTCGATTTTGCGATGGTAGTAGCCCATGATCTTGAGCTTGTAGGCGTCTTCGGATGCCTCAATCTATCACACGATGGCTCGGTCATCAGTGGCAGCCTGGGATATAATGGAAATCGTTTATACCTCGCGCCAGTAGTTCCATCTCATCTGATGTCCCTCAGGCCAAAGCACGATGAATCGATACTGTATAGCACGCATACCCCCTTTGTCATACCTTGTTCCCTCCATCACAGCGAGACCATGCGCCAACACGTACGATTGCCATTCCGAGCTCGAACGCGCTAACCACAGCGACGAGTACGAACACGGGCGTCTTGAGGAACCACCCATGAACAAGCAGCATCACGAGCGACGGGATAACGAATACCACGACGATACGCGTGAGCCCGACGGCCAAGTAGACGCGCTCCTGCCGTGTCAGCGCGTCGTTCGAGAGATGCGGCGCGAAGTGGCGCACGATCTTGCGCTGGTGCGCATGGTATTCCTGCAGGTCCGTCGACCACGACGCGTACATCGCGGCAGGGAGGGACTGTAAGGCTGCTGAGGCGGGGTGGCACGCGTGCTGCGTCTGAAGTCTCAGGAAATGCGCGCCTCCGCGCGGCGAAGCAGGCTTGGTGGGGTGGCGCTTGTCTCTTCTTCCGTTTTCCAGAGTGCACTTCGCCTTTCGGGCACCTTGAAGCCGCAACATCATTTCTCCAAAACGAGCAACTTGTGTCTACATGAAATTTTCTATTCATACTCGTATAGAAAAGAAAGAAATAGTGCGAATCGGCGTTACTGAGGAAGCTCGACAGCAACGTTGTCGGCCGACACGGGCTTCGTGGGCGACGGCACCTGGCTGTCCGCGATCTCGCCCGACTGGACCTTGCTGAAGGTCTTGGACAGCGCATTGGTGGCCTGGACCGTGCGGATCGCAGCCTTGAACTTACGGCGCGCGTTGAAGCGGCGCAATTCCTCCAATGCACTCGAGAGCTGCACAGTCGCGATCTCCTTGCCTGTGACCCACTTGTGCTCTAGCAGCTGAGCAGCCGTCCATCTAGTCATCACAACAGCACCAATCATTAGTATGCAGCAGCGCATTCGCAGTAACAGATCACAGTTACGCACCGCTCGGAGGGGTTCACGACGAGCATCTTGTTGATAAGATCCTTGGCGTCGTCCGAGACGTGGTCCCAGTAGGGCGAGTCGAACGTGAACTTGCCGCGCTTAATCTTCCGGAAGAGCGCGTTGTGGTTGTCGTCGTGGAACGGAGGGTAGCCACACAGCAAGATGAACGTGATGACGCCGATGCTCCAAATGTCCACGGCCTTCCCGTACGGGTGGCCCTCCAGAATTTCGGGTGCGACGTAACCCGGCGTGCCGCAGGCAGTCACCAGGCCTTCGCTGTCAAAGTCGATCTTCTTGGCAAAGCCAAAGTCCGCGAGCTTGATCGATGCGTCGTCGTCCTTGCTCGTGAGCAGCAAGTTCTCCGGCTTGAGGTCGCGGTGCACGACGTTCGCGTCGTGGCAGTACTTGATCGACTCGAGCAGCAGCTTGACCAGGTCGCGCGCCTCGCGCTCGCTGTAGTACGACTTCTCGACGATGCGGTCAAAGAGCTCGCCGCCCTCCATGAACTCGGTCACCAGGTAGTAGAACTTCTCCTCCTGGAAAAAGTCATGCAGGATCATGATGTTCGGGTGGACCATCTGTTTGAGAATCGCGACCTCGGTCGTGAGCGCCTCGATGTCCTCGACCGTGAGCCCCTCGCGCTTGATGCACTTGATCGCGTACTTCTGGCCCGTGGGCTTGTGGGTCGCCTCCTTCACGACGGAGAACGTGCCCGAGCCGATCATCTTGCCGAGCGAGTACTGCTCGTCGAGTATGGCCGGTCTCCACGCCTGCGGCGCCTCCGTGCGGTTATCGTTCTCGTGGTGGCCGCGGTCGCCCGCGGGCGCCGCGCGGCGCTCCACGCCCGTGGCCGCGACCTGCGCGTCCACGCTCACGACCTCTTCCGCCTGCTTGGAGTTCACGCAGCCCATAGTCGTTGGTGTGAGAGAACAAAATACGCTGTGTGGAGACTGGAGGATCGCGCGATAGACGCGTCTAACGATCGCCGGGCACGGGGGCTCCTCCCTTGTGTCTTTCCTTCCTCGCGGAAATGGAGGAAAGCGCGAGGAAAGCGACGGTGGGATCCTCGATTTCTTACCGCTCTGGCGTTTTTTTTCTGGGCCGGTAAGAAAACACAGACAGACGAGACACGTGTTGTCATGAAAAATAAGACCAGGAGGATGGTTTCAGTAAAAATACAACGAGGCTGTCACAGGTTCTTCGAGACGAGTTGTATCATTTACGAAAATAAACTCAATACAAATAATAAGCTTGCGCATGTCGCAGCTATAGTGTCTTTCGAAACGACATGGCTCGACATGGCTTCGGAACAGCTCATGTCGTGAACGTAAATTGATCCCCCTGCACGCCAACCCATGTGTCAAGTGTCAGAACGGTTTACCTCCAGAGATTTGGAAGGTGACGCCTAGCATTGTCACGCGTACCTGTCGGAGCTTGGTGTTTAGCTTCGGTAGTACATACGAAACGACCTTGCGAGGACGTGTCGTGCGTCTGTTGGGGCTGTTCCCAGCAGGCACTGTGGTGGCAGTGTTGGTGGGGATGGGGATAGCGAGAGCTGCCTGTGTGGCCAGTGAGAGAAGAGCACTGTCGTGGTCTGAGGATTGGCGGCGCATCTGCTTCCCGAGCGACTGAGAACGCGGACTCATGGCGCGAGGACGCTTCGTGAACCCATAATGGTCGCCCTAGATACACATACCTCATCAGTATGTGATTCGGTGTAGGACGAAGCTGATTGATGTATGCTTGACCTACGCGGCGGATCTTTCTGTTCAGTGGAATCTCGATGTAGCTGATGTCATGCTTACGTTGGCGAAGGCGGCGATGCATCTCGAACTGTAGCCGAAAGTAAATGAGAAAGGGTTCCGTTTTGACGGCGCAACTGAACGAATTACCTGAGGGCCAAGCGTCCGGGCGACAGTGTCCTCAGCTTCCGCAGAATAGTCTGGCGAACTCACTTCGTCTGAGGATTTGGTGGGCGACGGCGTGCGCATTTGGACGTCTTCGTCGACCGCATTGGCCTTTGATACAAGATTGAAATGTGATAAGACGGCAGTTCCAGATTTGCCCAAGAAGCTCGCTCATGTGCATGCACCTGGTCCGACGACTCGCGCGTTGAAATGCTCATGATAAGTAGTTCGCGCCGCACGATCTTTATCTTTGGGGAGAGGCTTCGACGCGGGTCGTTTGACTTTTTGGTTGCAGAGAAATGTAAGTAGTTATTGCGATCTCTTGGTCCGCAACTGAGAGACGTACCGAAGCCACACGTCTCTGTGGTGGCGTCCCTTTTCCAGTGATATGGAGTTCTTCCGTAGTTGTCTCCACTTCGCCACTCTCACCTCCGCACTGGACACTTGCATCGCAGGCTGCTTTACGAAGAACACCAAAACGCGTTAGCGATCGCAACTTCTGGAGGAGCTAGGCCACACTCGCACTTGAATTTCTGCGCGCGCTTAGCGTAGCCCACGATATCACTGCATCAAAGAATATCCAGCGATCAAACCATAGACGTTGCCATTGTGAAACACCTTTTTGTACCTTGCTCGGCCAGAATCGCTTGCACATGTTTCCGTTCTTCGCAGCCACAGCGATCACCAGGTCAAACTCATCACACGACAACATCCCATTGTACATCACGGCGCGAGAACCTCTCGCCAACTCCATCTTGGTCACGTTCTGATCACAAAACACATCCGTCGTCAGTCGAGTTGTCGCCCGTCGCGCTCAAACGCGGCGACGCGCGGCGGCGCACCAGCTGCTTGGCCAGGTCGCGGTTCTTCTCGGTGAGCGCCGCGACGCTGTCGCGCAGCCGCTGCAGCTCCTCCATGACGCCGTACATGTAGCCGGTGTTGGTCTTCTTGCCGCCCTTCACCATGTTTTGTTTCCTTTCCTTTTGCGGGCGTCGGCACTTTTTCTCCAGTGCTGGGTTTCCCGCGGCAACACTGACCAAAAATCAGATCTGAGAGGCGTTGGGCGGAAAAGAAAAAAACTTCAACATTCGGATGGGTTATGCTGGTTGGGTGGGGCCAACGTAACCGCGAAGGAACGCTGTCATCGCCGTGTGCTTCCGCTTTGCGCAGACATCGATGGGGTATTCGCCCTGCTATAGACACGGGTTATTGACGATCGTCAGCGCCTCCGCTTCTGGAATGACGATGACGGGAATCACGCACCGTGTTCACCACGATCGCGTTCGCGCCGTGGGCGAGTAGCAGCTTCGCCATGGCGAGGTGGCCTCCCTGTGCGGCCTTGTGGAGCGGCGTGTTCCCGTCCAACGCGACAACAGCTACCAGAGCGCCATGTTCGAGCAGTGTGATCGCTATGCGCTCATGACCTAGCAGCGCGGCGTGGTGAAGCGCCGTGTACCCATTCTAGTCGCCGCGGAGGAACGCGTTGGTCCGTGAGCTGCCAAGCAACACCGAATCGTAACCCAGCCAACGCACCACATCTCGTGCAGAGACAGCAACCCGGCGCGCCTCGAGCAGCTTTCGCACTTTCGCGAGATCGCCGTGCAGCGTCGCGACGTGGAGCGGCGTCGTCTGCGGCTGTACGCGTAGATCGCGCTGGCGCTGGTAGTACTCCTTAAAGGCGTCGCTAACGTCGAGCGGAGAGAAGGACCGCAGCCACGCGGGGTCGTCCATGGTGGTGGTGGTGTGTGTGTCTTCAACCGCCTGCAGGTGTATGGTGTAACCGAAAGCGTAGCCACCAGCCTGTATTAGCTTGGCTTAGGTAACGGTGTGGTGTAACCGTATCGTAACCGGGTCAAGCTGGGCCAACGTAACCGCGTGGCCCAGCTGCACCACAGCTTTCCCCCACGGCTTTTGCGGTGGTGTTCCTGGGAAATCCGCGACCAAGCATGAAGCGCTGCTCGCCGCTGCTCGCGCGCGCCCAGCGGCTCCCACAGCGCGCGGCGCGCTCACCGGTGGCGCTGACCGCATGGCGCCGATTCGCACCGACCGGCTCATCCAACTCGCGTCTCGATCCGACGATTCCTGCGCCCACGCCGCGCCGCCGCGTGCCGCTGGTTGCCCTTCGTTTGGCGGACACGCGCGGCTTCGCCTCGCGCGCGCCGTCGTCGGCGACGGGCGGCGCGGCCAAGACGCCTGTGCCCGCCGAGCACTTTGCGACGCTCAAGCAGTTTCTGATGAAGCCGTCGACCGAGGGTGACGCCGCCGCGGCCGCGCGCGCGATCGTCGTGGCCATGATGGACGCGCATGTGTACGCCGACATGTCGGGCCAGGAGGCGGCCGTGATGAGCATGGTCGCAGACGCGCTGGAGGACCGCGCGTTCGTCGTGGAGGTGTACCAGTGCCTGCGGCAGGCGCGCGTCGCGCCGTCGCCCATGACGCTCGAGCTCACGGCCGAGGCGTGCGCGCACACGGGCGACTGGCGCACGGCGTTCGACGTGCTCGAGCAGATGCAGCGCGCCGTCGAGCTCATGCACCCATCGATCGACATCTACGAGAACGCCGTGCGCGCCTGCCTGGCCGCGAACAAGTGGATGCAGGCGAAGCAGCTGCTTGAGGCGCTCAAGAACGACCGACTTGAGGCCTCGGCCGACATCCACCTCGAGGTCATCGAGAGCTGCGTCGTCTCGCGCGAGCTCACGGCGACCCAGCGGCTCGTGGACGAGTTTCTTCGCGAGTTTTCGATGCTCGAGGAGGATGAAGTGCGCGACGTGTTCAACGGACTGCTGGCCATGGCCGTGGACCACAGCGTGCTCGACCATGCGCTCTACTTTCGCGACCAGCTCGCGCAGCGAGGTATGGACATCACTGGCGACACGTACGAGCAGCTCATCGCGCTTAGCGCGCGCCAGGGCAAGTGGCATAGTGCGCGTGTGCTACTCGCGCAGCTCACGAACGCACGCGCTCTGCCCGTCGCTGCACCGTCGTACGCCTTCACGCGTGACACACAACAGCTACTTGAGGACATGCACGCTCACGGGCTTGCCATTTCACTCGACGTATACAACGCCGCGCTGCGCGCGTACGGCGGACAGACGACGCTTGACAAGGCCGAGGCACTGCTCACGACAATGAAGCAACGCGGCGTGGTGCCCGATACCGTGTCGTACGCGGCCGTGATCTGCAGCTGCGGCACGGATGTCGAGGCCTCACAGCGCTACTTCGACGAGATGAGACAACAAGGGCTTCCGTTTAGCATGGATACGTTCCACGTGTACTTGCTGGCACCGAGCCGTGCCAAGCAGTGGGAGGAAGTAGTCGAGCGGTTCAAGATTATTCAAGAACTCGCGACCAGCGAAGAGCGCAAGCAGATCAGCCACGACGCGCGCATCATGGCATGCCTTGCGACCGCTCATGGCAATCTCGAGAACGACGACGAGATGTTGCGCGTATTTACAGGTATGAAGGTCAACGGGCTAGTGCCCAACCTGTACGTCTATGCCGAGGCCATGAAGGCATACATCCGCAAGGGCCAGTGGCGCCACGCGCTCATGCTTTTCGATCATTTGTGGACCGAAGGCATCGACAAGGACAAGTTGGCTCAGTTCCCACTTACATGGGACGCCGCTGTGGAAGCGGCAATCACCGGCGACGATTCTGAGCGCCTGGAGACGGTATATCAACAAATCACCAAGCAGCACGGTCGCCTCCGACCGCATATGGCCGCGACGCTGATCGATGTGATGACCAACATCCCGACCGAGAAGGTCTGGAACGACTTCCGTCCCATCAAGTATATCCACGAGCGACGCAACGCAGATAGCGACAGCCAGCTCAGCTGGCAGGTCGTCAACGCCGTACTGAAGCGCGCCGTGAGCGAGTGGGACGCACCACTTGCAGAAAAAATTGTGCGCGACGCACGAACCGAGCTCGGCATGCGCCGCTTCAATGCGATGACGTACTCGTTGATGCTCGAGCTGTATGCGCGTAAGCGGGACAACGACGCGTTTCTCCGGTGGTGCACAGACATGGCCAACGCCGACTCTAAGGCGACGGCGTACACGACGCGCGCGCTGCTTTGCCACTTGCGCACGCTCGAAGAAGACGAAGACACGCCAGCCATCCGAAAATTTGCCGACGCTGCGGCGCGCGTGTTCTCGGTGGACCACGACCGACGTGTCAACGTGCGCTTTACACCATTCGTCGATGCTGCCGAGCTCGGACGAAAGATTCTCGACATTTGGGAGGTGCGCGGCAACGCAATCCACACGCCCGCACTTGAGGAGTACATTGGTCTCTGCCGGTCGTCCACTGATCTAGAGGACGTGTTCCAGCGACTGGACCGTCAAGCGGACCGCGATCAACCACTTACGATTACGCCTGAGTTTTTGCACGCCTTCTTCCTGACGGTCATGGAGAAGGCGCAAGAATTGCAGCCTCGCTTGCGTGACTTTTTGATCGATTGCCTCGAGACTCAACCCAAGGAGAGCGCGCGCGCTGCGTTGGGTGTGTTCTGCTCAATCTCGCCCTCTGAGGAGATAGTCGAGTTGTTCAAGGCACTCGTGGACGAGAGTGAGGATGGCGAGGTTGACGATGACGAGCTCGTGATCTTCTTGGCAAGCTGCGCGAGTGACAGTGGTGATGACGGTGGTGAACTGACGGTGGACATCGACCAACTGCGGGAAATGTGCACTCTCGTGGAGCAGAACGAGATGTCCCTCGGGGCCGGTTCGATCACTTTCTTGTTACGGACTGTGCTGGCTCTCGTGCGGACACAACCGAGCGCGAGCTCACCGCAGTACGATGAGACCGTGGAGCTCGTCAAGGGGCTCCTTGCTTCCGCGCTTGAAGGTTCATCGAGAGAAGAGCTTCGTGCGTTCATCGAAGAAATCTCCAACGACCCGCGTGACGTGGCGCACATCGACGCCATTCTCGATCTTGTGTAAGTGGAGGGCTCTCTTGGTCATGCTGCTCACGAGTAAACGTTATTAGGGAGGAATAGACACGCTTCAGGTCGACTGCGCTATTGTGCTGCTATTTGGATTTATCTGCCGCTGTCGGCGGCGACGTGGTCTCTTCTTTTGCAGTTGTTGTCGATGTGGGCGGTAATGCCGCGCCAGCCGATGTGGATGACGTCGTGGCGGCCGCGCTCTCCGGGTTCACGAAGATCTTGGCTTTGTCCAGCTCCTGCATCAGCTTGGTGTGGAGCTCGTCGGCGTTGAACGCCAGTGCCTTGGCGGCCTGCCGCTTCTTGTAGGAGATGCTGATCCGCAGCATGAACGCGTTATCTTCGTCGTATTCGAGCTGTGCGTGACAACAAAAGCAGATCATCAGTCATTTTCCTTGGGCTGTTCGAACGCCACACCAGCAACACCGCACCTCGATCGTGGGCGCGCTGCCTCCCCAGTCTTTCTTCTCCTTCTCGGTCCACACGACCTTGGCGATCTTGACGCCGCCTTCAAAGTGGTGCGTCTCACTCTACAAAGCCACGAGTTGTTGAGCAGGCTGCTTTTGGTATCAAGCAAGGCAGACAAAGAGATAGTGATGCCACGTACGCTGAGCAGTTTGGTGCGCAGGAGCGCGGCGAGGTTCTTGAGCTGGATGGGCACTTTCTTCTCGATCTTGATGGACACGACGCCCTGCGACTTGAAGCCCAGGAACCAGAGCAGCGCGACGGCGCCGGCGCCCACGATGCCCCAGATGAAGAGGTTGAAGAAGAACCACAGCGCTGGGTTCTTGTACATCATGACCTCGAGGAAGCTCTGCATCCAGTCGGTGTTGACGACCGTCCAGTCACCCGTGACGCGGTCCAGCAGCTCAAACGCGAGCAGTCCGGCGAGCAGCACCTGGATGAGCAGCAGCGTGGCGGCCGAGCGCTCGTTGATCTCCTGGAGCTCGCACAGCGCGCGCGTCTGCATGCGGATGGCCTCGTTCTGCTGGAAGTCGCGCTCGTGCGAGACGATGCCGGCCATCTCGTTGAGCACTGCAAGCTCGTGGCGCGCGCCACCCATGTTCTTGTGGAGGTCCTTGACGCGCCGCTTGAGCTGGTTGCTCAGCGAGCCGAGCTGGAGCCGCTCGTAGAGCGCGCGACCGGCCTGCTCGGGCGGCTCGGGGGGCACGATCGACTCGTCCAACGACTCCTTGAGGTACGCGAGCGTCTCCTCCATCAGGATGACCTGCTTGGAAAGCACAGCGAGCCGGTCGCGGATCTCGCGGAGCCGGTTCGGGTCGCGGTGCGCGTTCTCGATGAGCACACGCACTTGGGCCATGTCGTCGACGATGATGAACATGCGGGCAAAGAAGTTTTGCGTGAAGAGGTTCATGGACTCGTACTGGAGGAAGCTGCAGAGCAGCGGTTCGTGGTGGCGGCTGTTGGGGCCGGCGATGAGCAGTCCGTAGGCGCCGAAGATGAGCGTGTCGTGCTCGCTGATGTCGAAGGCCGCGCGCGTGTCGCCGATGACCTGCTTGAGCTCGTTCTCGTACTCGCCCTTGTCCATGTACTCCTCGGCCGTGAGGTGCGGCGTGATCTCGTTGGCGATGATGAGGTTGATCTTGTTGCGGCTCGAGGCCTGGCCGCAAAAGATCAGGTTGAGCAGCGCGCGCTGGTAGGACGAGAGCACGCTGTCGACGATCTTGGACGAGTCCATGTGGACGTCCACGAGGAGCCGCGACAAGTGGTCGAGCGAGATGTTGTCTTTGATGCGGTCCATGATGGCCTCGACCTGCATGCCGTAGAACGAGGACCCGGCGGCCGTGAGCGAGCAGCCGAACGTCTCGACCTGCACGACGCCGGGCGCCTCCGGGAAGTGGATGTCGGCCTCGAAGTTGACGTGGTTGGTCATGGTGTAGTCGAGGATGTTGATGGACGTGAGCCCCGGGTCCACCGAGATCTGCGTGCCGGCGGCGTTGTCGTCCACGATGGCCGTGAAGAAGCCGCCCTGGACGCGCTCGGTCGAGCCCAGGTTGCAGTTGAGCTGCACGACTTGGTTCGAGCCAAACGGGATGTACTCGGCCACGATAAGTGAGACCGAGTTGAGTGTGATGATCTCGTCGAGCTGGTCGCGGATCGACGAGTCGCTCACGCCGCACTCGTGCGCGCGGTGCGCGTTGCTCAGCGTCGGGCGCCCGCCGAAGCGCAGACACTGCGGAATGTAGGCGCTCGAGACGTACGACACGTCCTCAGTCTCGGTGACCGACGAGAGCCGTCGGTAGCCGCTGTCGTCGTCCACGAGCCAGTACTCGTCGCCGTCCCACTCGACGCGCAGCAAATGGAGCGTGCCTGGCGCGTACGCCATGTCGTTGATCGCGAGCTTGTCGGCCTTGCCGATCTTGGACACGATCTCGAGCCCCTTTTCCGAGATCTGAAAGCACGTCACGGGCTGGTAGCTCTTGGACGAGAGCTTGAGCCCGTTCACGAGGTCCTCCTCGCGCAGAAAGTCGATGTCCGACTTGCCCTCCTGCGAGATGTTGAAGTACTTGCGCGTGTTCTCCACGAGCTCGGACGCCGGCGCGTAGTCGTAGTCGAGTGCCTTGGACACGATGGCCTCGTACAGCAGCACGAGCAGTGCCGGCTTGCGGATCCACTCCTCCTTGTCGGACGACCGAATCGCGGGCTTGGAGTAGAGCGAGATCAGGTACAGCAGCCGGTTCTGGTTCTCCGTGAGCCCCGTGTCCTCCTCCACGTCATCGTCATCCTCGTCGTCGTCATCATCGTCGCCCTCGCCGTCATCGTCGGCGTCCTCGTCCTCGTCCTCCTTGGCCGCCGCCGCCGGCTTGGCCTCGCCCTTGGTCTTGGCTTCCTCGCCTTTCTTCGCGGCTTCGGCGCCAGCCACTGCTGGCTTCTACGCACACCCACACACGCGAAACACCCGCCAGTCAGTCAGTCTCGTCAATGAACGCAGGTTCTTGGACGCGTGGCGCCGCCACTCGCCTTCATGGTGTCGTTCCTCGGGTCACCAAACTCGTCATGCGCGACTCGCGAGCAGCGCTGCTTCGTCCAAAAGGTCACACGCGCTTCGAATAGAAGATCCCGTGTGGGCCACATCGCACTATCCAACATCAGAAACGTATATATCAGTTTCTCTCATATCGTATGTACCCATACCCATTTTCCCTATTATCGTATATAAACTCACTCATTGGTAGAGCGCGTGGCAGAGCGGGCAGTGCTTGCACTCGCGCACTTCGGCGTCGATGCTCACGTGGCGGCACGTCTTGCACGTGACCGTGCGGTGGTCCAGCACGCTCGCGCCCGTCATCATGCAAGTCGGGAAGTTGCGTCCACAGTTGGCGCAGCGCGGGTCCCAGTCTTTGACGTAGGCGCGGCAGGACGGGCACTCCTGCGGGCGCAGCGTCGGGTCCTGCGGCCGAGAGGCCGTAAAGATCTTGAGCGCGAGCTCGCTCATAGCCGCGGTGTCCTTCTCGCTGAGACCGGGCAACGTCTCGAGCTTGATGAACGCGCGCGAGCACTGCTCAAAGTGCTTGGTGTAGAATGCCGTGAGTGCGATCAGCGAGTAGATCTCGCGGTCCTCCAGGATGTCCTCGTAGGCCGCGAGCTTGAGGCTCGTACGCAGCGCGCGCTCCATGTTGCCCGAGTACAGCTGCCGGTGCGCGAGAAGGTACAGGTGGTAGGCCTCGGCGCCGCGCCACGGGTTGTCCAGTGCACGGTTCTCGCCCGTCGCAGCGTCGTGCTGCACGAGCGTGTCGAGCGTCTGCGCCGTGACCTGCGCTGCCGTGGTCCCGCCACCGCGTGTCGTGCCGGCGTTCGTAATATTGGAGACGTCGAGCATCTTCTTGCGCATCCGCTCAACCTCGAGCGCCGCGAGCACCTGGAGCTTCTTGGCGCGCACGGGGTTGCGGCTCACGTCCTTGGCCAGTTTGGCCAGCAGCTTCGCGGCCTCCATGCTCTTGTTCGCACGCCGGAATAGCTCGATAGCCTGCATTGTCTTGCCGTTTGCCATGAGGTGGCCCGCGTATTTGGTGAGCACGTTCTCGATCTGCGGAAAGTGGTGCTGCTCCGCGAGCGCGACTGCACGCTCCCATTCGTTGAGCAGCACGCACGCGTCGATCGCGGCCTTGACATCGCCCATGCGGAGGTAGGCCTCCACGGCCGCGCTGCAGAGCCCCGCCCGTGTGAACTTGACAGCCATCTCCTTGAGCAGCGGCGAGTTCTCGGGGATCTCACCCACGAGGGCCTCGAGCTGGTTGAAGTCGCCAACGATGTAGAAGCAACGCGCGAGCGCCGACGTGTTGCTTGCCTGCTTGTAGTACTTGATGGCCTTCTCCCACTTGTGGCGGTCGGCGTAGTATTCGCCGATCATGTTCCACGCGTGCACAAGCAGCGCGTCGTCGCCGCCGCCTGACTGCACGAGCTGCACCACGCGGAACCAGTCGCCGAGTCGCTGACGCAGGTCGATCGCGAGGTCCTTGCGGTCGATATTACGGTACAGCGACTCGGCCTCCTCAAACTGCTGAAAGTACGCCGCGACCTCGGCCTTCTGCTTGACCTTGTCATTGAGTAGTTGCAGGCGCTTGACGTACTGGATGCCGCCGTAGTCGCCGCACTTGACGAAGCCGCGCTCGGCCATCCCAAAGTCGAGCTGCTCAAGCGCCGCCTCGGCCAGCAGCGCCCATAGGCGCGGGTGTTGGTGGTCCTGGATGTACTCGCAGGCCTCAGCGAGCCCGACGTTGTCAAGCAGGTCCTTGGCGTCGCGCAGCGAGCGCGTCTGGAACTCGATGATCATGCCCTTCTCCGGCTGCTCCGGGTTTGCGAGGATCTCGTCCAGTAGCGCCGCTTTGACCTGCAGATCGCGGTAGTAGCAAAGGTAACCGGACGACGAAACAGGTTCCTCAGGCTCGAGCCCGCGGAACACGTACATGCGCGCCTTCTCCATCATCACGAACAACTCCGGGTTGTCCTCGGCCCACATCATGTCCCACGCGTCCTTCTTCTCGAACGCGAGCATCTTGGCCGGCGTGACGTTGAGGCTGCCAGCGAGCCCGATCTCGGCGATGGTCATCACGCCGTTGATGTCAATCACGCTGAGCAGAGTGGACGAGCAGTTGAGCGCGAGCATCTGCGGGCGACAGTTCACGAGGTACTTCATCTCGAGCGAGATGTGCGGCAGCGTGAAGCAGTGGATCAACCCGCTCGCGCGCGCCACGACGATCCAGCTGTCGGAGGCCGTGATCGCGCAGATAGGGTCCTCGAGCTCGCGTGCGACGTACCGAAAGTGGTCCACGTCGTTGCCCTGCATCTCGTCCACGTAGAAGATCTTCTCGCGTCCGCCGCCGCGGTTGAGTAGCTGCGAAATGGTCGCGACGTCCATGGCGTTCGGATTGTGTGCGGCGTTGTTGCCGCCGCCCGACGAGAGCCCCGTGAGTTTGGCGCTCGAGTTGCGGTACTGCCACGTGTAGATGGCGTCGTGGGACGCCGCGACCACGTGGCGCTGCGTCATGGCCACGAACAGGGGCTCAAAGTCGATGATCTTCGTCTCGATGGGCGAGCCGATCGTGTCGCACAGGATCAACGAGTACTGAATCTCCTTGAACACGGTGTCGCGGCCACCACCGGCCGCGTTGTCGCCGTCACCATTGTTGGATGTCTCCGTCGGGCCCAGGTCTTCGTTGTAGATCTTGGTCACGAGCACGCAGTTGTCGCCGGCGGCCTTGATCGTGAGCAGGCCCTTGATGAACTTGATGTACCGCTCATCCGACTTGGTGTCCCAGAAGACGACGCAGTTCTCGACCTGGTCCGCGCGGTTGTACGTGTACACGAGCGTGTTGGAGTAGAAGCCCCACTTGTACGCCGGGCGGATGTTGGCAAAGTAGATATGTGAGTCCACGGCGAGGCAGATGCGCAACCCGGAGCTCTCCCATGCGAGCGACTCGATGCGGCTGCCGGGCACGCGCAGCGAGCGCAGGTGGCGCCCAAACGGGTCGTAGAACTGCACGAGGTTGAACTCTTTCGTGGCGTCACTCTTGCCGTCGTCGCTGGCCTGCTGCTGCGAGCCGGCGAGCGCGAGCACGCTGCCGTCGTTGTTCCACTTGACCTGCGTGAGCTCCATGCCCGTGTCGATGAGCACGGGCGCCTCGTC
>JAMFLL010000865.1:0-15331 GCA_027475725.1 Pythium rhizo-oryzae | reverse complement strand
CACTCTCCTCCCTAAAAAGCGTTGTTTTGTACTGTCGGAAAGGGGGAGGGGAGGTTGGGTCCATGGGTTTTTGGGTGTTTCCGGAGTGTGGGAGGGCGGGGGCTTTGGTTGTTTTTGCGGGTTTCCTCCTGTTTGAGGTTGGTGCATGGCGGAAGCGCGTGGCGGGGGACTCGCATCGCATTAGACGCCCCACCTCGCGATCGCTCTCTCTCTCTCTCTCTCTCTCTCTCTCTGCGTCTATCTCCCTGTCGCGCTCTCTCTCCGCGTCTATCTCCGTATCGACGCGCCGAACGCCGCCCGCTCGCTTCCCCTCTATCGACGGTCGCGTTTCCTCCTCTTGCTCTTCCCCGACGCAGTTGCCGTTTCCTGTTAAAACCGGTTGACTGGAAGCGACTGCGGACCGTGACCGCGCGTGCCCCACCGACACGTCTCCACGTAGGTCGCATCCGTAGAACCTCCGATGGAGCGCAGTGACGGCGTCGTGGCCGCGGCGCCGCCCGCGAGCACGGCCGTGGCCCGGCGCGACAGCGGCAGCGCGGCCTCGAACGGCGGCGCGGCCACGCGCTCGAGCACCAGCGCCGCGTCCAGCAGCCGCCACGCCAGCTCCGCCGCCGGCGCGGCCTCCTCGTCGTCGGCGTCCGCGCACCGCTCCAACAGTGCCAGCGGCAGCGGCGCGGCCGGCGCGTCATCGTCCGCGAGCGCCAGCAGCAACTCGCACGGCCTCTCGCGCCGCAACTCGAGCAACGAGCGCGACGCGAGGGACTCGTCGTCGCGCGACCACCACCGCGAGGCGTCGTCATCATCCTTAAGAGACTCGCGCCACTCGTCGCGCGACAGCCGCGATCGCGACTCGCGCTCAACCTCGCAGCGCAGCCGATCGCCACGCGAATCTTCCCGCGACCGCCGCAGCGACCGCGACCGCGACCGCGACCGCGACCGCGACCGAGACCGCGGCAGTGGCAGTGGCAGTGGTGGATCCTCGTCTTCGCACCACCACCACCACCACGCGTCGTCCACGCACTTTGGCGTCTCGGGGAATCCCGTCGCGCGACTCCGGGAGCGCAACAATATTCTTGTCATGCACCGCACGGCGACGCGACGAAGTAACCTCTCTCCGGCCGAAGTCGCGCTGCGTGTGTTTGGACTCGACGCGCAGTACATGAAGGTGAGACCCGCACTTCTGTTTGGTTGTGATGGTACGGTGGATCTACGGTCCGCCACTCTCTCCATCTTCAGATTCGTCTTTATCCCTGTCCACGTGCGGTATTCACAACTTTCCCCTTTCGTGCAACAGGACCAGGAGAGCCCCAACATCTCTGACAAGCTTGGACTGCCCGGCGTGTTCCCGACGAATATGAGCTTCCCCGAAGAAAAGTTTCGCGTCCATGCCGTGCGCGGGGTCGCGTTTGTCAACGATCCGCCGCGCGGGTTTGGCAGCAACTGGCACCTCCAGTATTCATTCTTCACCGACAAGAAGTTTCCCGTATTTGACGAAGTTGCACGTGCGGCCAGTGTCATTGATCGTATCGACAAGACAGAAGCGGGCGAGCTAATAGCTGCCCCTCCAGCATCGCAGCCACAAGCGGATCCTCCTTTCGCGTCCTATTTGATTCGAAACGTGCGACGAATCGACGAACGGATCAGCAACCAGTGGATGTCGGAGTTGGCAAGTGGCAAGAAGACGATACCAGAGCTGGTGCAGTCGTACGGTGTGCCGTTCAAGCAATGGCGGCCGGTGCCCAACGTGTCCAAATGCCCGCTTCTCGACTTTGTTGTGCGCTTCCGCCCGGGCTTCGCAGAGGCGACGTGGTTTATTCGAGTCAACGTCATTTATGTCGAACTGAACGAGATCAAGCGCGACTGCACTATTCGACAGGGGGATTGGTTCCACAATCCGCGGCGCTTCCAGCGACATGCACTCGGTTGGACCGAACAGCTCGTCGATTACATGCACGCGCTGGCTCGTCAGGACAGCGAAGGCATGAAGAAAACTGGAGAAGTGAACGATGCCAAGTCTGTCGGAGTGAAGGGCACCAGCTCCTTGCTGCACGTGACATCATCTGCAACTGATCTGAAAAACCACCTGCATACGGATGTTGGGATCGGGTCTGGTTCAGTACCCGCTCAACCCGCCACGCAGGCCTCTGCTCAACCAGCCCAGCTGTCCGTTCGCGAAAAGTGGTCATACGTGCTGAAGTTATCCGAATACCAGTACAAGCTCGGCCTCTTGCACGGATCCCGCTACTTCGACGGCTTACTGTCACTGCTTCAGAAAGCACTTTCTCCCCGTGGTCGTACCGGGATCCGGCCGTCGCTGCTGTTGCTCGGCGTGAATGAAATCATGGAGCTCATGGCCGTGATTCAGAGTCTGCTGCCAGACCTTCTCTTGAGCTCTGATGGCGGGTTGCTCTTGATCAAGACACTGCTTCAACATCTTCGGTATCTTCTGCCTCCCGGAAGCAAGATCTCGGAAGGTGGGCTCCCTGCCCCGTTACAAGAAGAATTTGTCGTGGCAATCTGTCAAATGCTTCGGGGAATTCTTCTCAACAATCATGATCTTCTCGTTCGTCTTGAGGAGAACGGTGAGTGGGAATCGTGATCACTGGTGTATGCGTCCATCACTGACTTCTGTTTTCGTTTCTCTCAGGTCCTAACACGTGGCCGTCGTACGTATTCTCGCACCAGTTTTTTGACCGCACGGCCTTTGGTCCTCAAGAAATCGATGCCTGCGTTACCCGTTGTCTCCAACTGTCACGAGAAGTTTCAGGTCGCATTGCTCGTGTCCAAACGCTGTGTTCGCCTGTGTTCTCCCACGCATCTACTCGGAACGAAGTTCAAGTCATCCAGACTCTTGATCGCTTCCACCGTGTCGACGCGAATGTTGATGTGTCAAGAGTTTACCATGAGATCTTCTCCCCACTGTCATCGTTCGACGTAGGAAGTGAGATTCCTGTGGACACAGCGGGTATCTTTCTCGTATGCGAGTGGGCTGTGACCGTTCACCGTCCGTCCGAGTACCGGTATCTATCAGCACTTGCTCTGCTCGAGATGCATAGCAAAGTCCTCCTTGAATTCGGCAGGGAACATGAAATACTCGACTCCAGATTCAACGATCACCACCTCGTGCTTCAAGGGGCTCTCCAATCTTTTCTTCAGCAATACCAGCTCAAGGCCATCAGTGAAGCTACCCAACTTATCGAGTTTTTTTGTCTCCTCGTGCGAAGAAGACTCTTCAGTGTCGAGAGCTTCGTGGATTTCGCGTCGAACGTAGTTGAAGCTACAGCGCACGAGGGCCCAACACAGGCGCCGTTGATGTCACCAAGCTCGAATCGAATGCCGCCATCATCAGCACCTGCAGTTACATCAGCGACGATGGTTTCCACGGCATATAACATCGAATGTGGGCCTGGGCGTGGCTACAAGGCGAGCGAGATATCTCTGCTTACGACTCCAGAGCGGCTACGACTGTACCTTTGGCAGCTTCCGCGTGGGCCGTTCCCTTTGCCAACATGTCTTCCCATGATCCCTGAGACGGTGTACGACAGTGAACTCGACCTTTTGCGATGGCTGGAAGTCATGGATGTCCGACAAGATCACTTGTCATACTCGAAGACGCTGGAGCGTGCCCAAACTTTGTGCGTGTACGTATTCCACACACACGGTGAGGCCAATGACCCGAATGAACCCAGCAACAAGGATCGAGTCATGAAGGAGATCGAATACCAAGGCAAGGTATCCGATCTCGTGTCGGCGGTCAAGACCATGTGTGGTCACGACAAAGGGCGATTCACGCTGTGGTTTTTGAAGAACATCTACGAAGAGCCTTCATTCTTCAGATTCTCAGAGTTGGGCGGTGTTGAACAAGTCGTGCGCCTGGTTTGTCTTGTGCTGGAGATCGTTGATATCCTTGCCCTCCTGGAAGTCATCATCTACTTTCTGCGCCGATCCCCTGCGTTTTTGGTCAAGAATGTCATTCTGGCAATGATTGAGCGTCATGAAATCGCATTCTGCGTGACAGAACAAATCCCGCTCCTCATCCAGACGTTTATAGATCGATTTAAGGGTCTGGAGAAACTGGCAGACGACAAAACTGGCAGCATTGCACGATTCTTCTGCAAGATGTTTAACGCGCATTCCAAGAAGATTGGAACTCCAGATTTGCCGTTTGCATTGATCAAAGCAATCGCTGAAGTTGCGCGAAAGAACAATCAAGAAGCCAATCAGAAACCAAAGGAGCTGTCTTTAGAGGCCACCAATCTCCCTCCAGTCCGAATCCCCACTGCCCGCGAGACCATCCCCCCTGAGGTGAAAAGTGCATTGTCAAGATCGTTCAAGGCTCTCCAGGCCAGATCGTTTTCGGACGGAAGCGATGGTAAGGCAAACGCTGTCAGCACTCCATTAGCGAGCCCGGATAGTCAAAGCAGCCAGACAAGCGCCACGGAGCCTTCATATGAGGCACCCCTGTATTCGACATTGGTCTGGAAGGAGGTCGTGACAGAAGCTTCTGACGCGTCCGAAAGCAAATCACGTGACGGCGCCATCGACTTCGCCGCTACAGCTGTGAACATGAGTATGAGTTCGTCCATGGGCGCAACAAACGCGAACGCGACCCGCGAGCGGCGCACCCCGAACTACATTTTCGTCCTTCGAGCAGTACTCAGTGAGGTGATGGACAAGTGGATGGCGAACATCAACGCTCGAACAAAGACCAACAACCGTCGGTCGATGATGACACCACAGTATATCCATCGTTGCGTGCGCTTCCTTCGCGAGATTGTTGAGCAACATCCTGAAGGCGAAGACTTCCAGGAGAAATTCGCCAACACGCTCCTGCAATGGCTCCAAAAGGAGGTCATTCCGGGTTTTGCTGGTAGTGAGACGCAACGCCGCGTGCGAAATCCGTTCATCAAGATCGAGACAGAAAACGGCAAGGAAGCGTTCTTACTGAACCAGCGGGGTCGTCTTGAGAAGCTTCAGTACGGGCTGAAGGCTTTCATCGTGTCACTCATCGTGCACAAGGTCGTTGATCTCTCTCAAGTTCTTCGGCTGGCATTGTTTCCAATTTTTCCACGCCTACGCCGCGCTTCACGGGACCCCGCGCCGAATCTGCCTAGTCAGTTGCTTGCCATGGCGCTTGTGTATCAGCTGTTCTCGGAGCCACCGCCGAACGTCGTGCTTGATCAGCAGCGCTCACTCATTTTTGATGAAGCCATGGTACGAACGAAGCGGGTGTTGTATGGGGATTGTGGTATCACATCTAACGATAGCTCGTTTCTTTGTAGACCAAGTATCATTTGCGATTCATGCGCTCGCAGGTACCAGCAGGATTGATGTTCCCGCTTGTCCACTTGCTGTGCCAGATTTCTTACCAAATGGAGGAGAACACGCTGCGGAGACGAGATGAGCGCGGGAATCTTGCGAGCTCGGCATTGTTCAACCTCACGGCTGATCCTATAGTGCGTGAGATCATCTTCCACGACACAAAGGAGGCGCGTGAGAAGCATGTTCTCCCCGTCTTCAACAAGAAGCAGTGGCAGTGGCACACGGCAGTTCTGATGACGCACTTCTTTCGACCACCGAACGCGCCGGCAGAAGAGGCGCCGAATCAAGTGCAGCTGCTCAAGGTTGATCAAATCGTTGATCAAATGACCGTCTGGGGTCTCAATCGTGGTGGATCCATCTATCTGGATCTGCAAATTTGCCGCCAACAGCAGAAAGCAACTGGAAAAAGCAAGAAAAGCTCGAGTCGCCAGTCAGCTAAGCGGAAAGCTACGAGTGACCTCCCTTCGAATTCGAGCAAGCGGGCCCGATCCTCTCACATGAATGGCTCATCTGCAAAGTTTGTCCAGGGAAGTCAGGACGACGAACAGCGAATTGTTGGTTACCTTGATGCACCTTCGTCTGACGAAGAAGAAGCTGTCGATATCGAGGTCGACACGACTGGGAGTGCGACAGAGATTCTAGCGAGTCTAATTGTCGTGCGAACTCTTAGAAGCAGCTCGCGTCCAAAGACGCTGAAGGCCTCGACAACGCTGTGCTCCGTGTCTCCAATTTCGATGCCACACCTTTTCAAGGCGCCTATTAACGAGTCCAGCAACACTCTTCCAATGAGTCTGCGTCGCGTCGGCCATAACATGTTCTCAAGCAAAAACCACCATCTTCACGCTGGTGAAGTGACGGGTGTTGAAAGCGCGGCGACAGTCGGAGAATACGAAGCACAGGAAGCGGCGGTTGCGTCTCTGTATGCGGCAATGATTTGCAACATTTCGCGACGAACGATGGGGTCTGTGATCGCCAAGATCCTTCAAATCCTAGAAGACGATGCCAAATGTATGCGGACCGACAATCACCCGGGACTTAAGATCAACGGATCGACAGTGGTCCGGCTGATCAGCGGCGTGATGTGTACACCTCCTGGATCGGCATTCCTGCCTCGGTATATGATGTCTGTGGCCACGCAGCTGGAGAGCCTCTACGAAGTGTGCGTGGCACTTGATGACAACGCCCACTCGAGCGCCTCAAGCACTCTCGCGCTTCGCCGCCTTCGACGCAAATTGGCGATCCGACTTCAGCTCGTGGTTGTGATCGGTCAAGGGAAGCACCTCACGCAGACTATTTGCTACCGCAACCGAATCGTGAAAACCCTCTTCTATTTCCTCGGTACGTCGACGACGAACCGCGGCGCAGGTCTCTCGCTGTTCAGCTGGATCTTGGACCTCATCCCATACGTGCGCTCATCCATCCTTCACGACAAGCATTCGGTAAGATTCTCCATTGTCTTTCACGCTAGAGATAGCTGTGCACTAAATTCCGCAATTTCGTTGTGTAGGAGCTGGTTACCTCGCTGAACTTGCCCCCCGAGCTGCAGCGTCGTGTATGGTCGCTGTTCCCTCGCCCGCTCAATGGAGCGGAGGCCGTGTACATCCGCGACTCCAAGTCGGACGCACTGTTCCCCGTGGATCCGTGGGGTTTGCTCGAGCACGCAGTCCCGCTTCCGAGCGACAATCTTTTCGTGGCATCCCAAGTGGTGCAGCCGAAGCGCCGGCGAGTGTTTCGATGTGTGTAAAGAAAACATGGGGTGTGGAGTGTACGAGCCGTGAGTGTGGGATCCGTGGCGACGACTGCAGCAGCATCACCAAGCTGCTTCAAAATGTAAAAGCTATTTAAAATACAGTGGCTCTCCAACCTCTCCAACTCTCGCGTGGATGGCAGTGCGCTGGGGCGCGCTAGCTTGTTGATGGCTGGGACCACCGGCGTGTATCACCTTTAGTTGACGTCGTCCGCCGCGTCATCGTCATCGAGCCCGACCCACGACTCGAAGGCCATGAGAAACTCCTTGAAGTGGATCGAGCCGTCGTGGTTCCAATCCATCTCGCTAAAGCGGCGCTCCCAGATCTCGCCGTTCATCGACGAGCCACTCGAGTTCTCCCTCACCATCGCAGGCTTGTCGCGTTGGCGGGTCGACATCTTCTTCGTTGGCGAGTGGAGCGTGGTCGACGTATTGAGACGCGACGCCATCTCATCTCTGCGCCACGGGAACATGGTGGACGAGTTATGTATTCATACGGCAGGTGCAGGGATGTTCCGCTTCTCACCTGTTGATCTGGCCGTTGCCGTCAACGTCAAACCACAAAAAGGCGTCGATCGCGAGCTGGAAGGCCATGCGCAGCTTGTTGCCTTCGCCAAACAGCATCGTTGCCGGAGGGGGCGGCGCATCGGCCTGCTTGTCCTTGTCTTTATTGCTGGGACTTCTGTAGTACATGTATCCACAGCGGTCTGAATGGGTAACGGCAGCTAGTGGTTCGATTACCGACAGCTCACGTACATGGGCGCGTAGAAGATACTCAGCCGATGGCTCTCGAGCGATGGGATTTTCTGCATAAAGCACGTTCAGCATCAGTGCGAGCGGATATTACATGACGCGCTCGAACAGAAAGCGACTCCGCACGTGGAGAACGAATCCGATCGCGAGGCAGACGAGGAACTCCTTGAACGTGAGCTTGCCGTTCTCGAGCATGTCCGACTCCTGGAAGACCTGGCTCATCTCTTCCTTGGAGAAGTTGACGCCGAGCCGCTCAAAGGCCTCCTCCATGTCCGTGTACACGATGTAGCCCTTCTTGCCCTTGTCCAGCTCCTCGAACGTCGACCGCACGCTGTTGAAGGCCTGCGCCACCAGCGGGAACTTGAGCATGATGCGCGTGAACGGGTCGTGGTGACTGTAAGAATGGTGTCATGATAAGTAAGTGGCCGCGAGCGCAGTCGTAGACCTTTAGCTGTCGACGTACACTTCCTTGTCGTCGGCCGCGCGCTTCTTCTTGAGCTCCTTCAGCGCGTTGGTGATTCTACAGGCAGTGCACTATTTGAGTTCTCCCACCACAGTATAGCAACAGGCACGACAGGGACGCACTTGATGTCGAGAGGCGTCACGGGCCCCGCATTGGACACGCGGCCGGCGAAGTCGTGCGGGCGGATGGTCGCGATCGAGAGCTTGTGGCCGGCGGCAGAGGGGCCGCCGGCGGGCGGCTGCGGCTCCGCGTGGGCCGCTGCGACGGCCGAGGCCGCGGGGCCCGCCGATTCGTACTGCGTCGAGGTCACCGGCACGGAGTTCTTGGTGCCCATGGCCGCAGGAGGTTTGTTGTTCGTTGCGAGTTGTGGCCGCGTCCCGGGAGATCAAGCGAGTGCGTGGCCTCGTCCTCAGGCGCTCCGCAGCTCTTCAAGATTGCCAAGAAGGGCCTCGAAATAGCTTCTTTTCCACCAACCCGACCTTTTATTGGAGTTATTTAAGCCAATGAACGAGCTGTTCAAGTGGTGTCCGGAACACCATATTACGCGCACTGAGTCAGGTTAATGTCGCCATCACACAAACGGCGGCATCCAACACCAGCGCGATGACCAAGCCCAAGCCGAAGAAGGACGACGGCGGCGCGGCGGCCGCGGCGGGCGACGCGAAGGGCAAAGACGGGGCCGCCGGCGCGGGCGGCGCCGACGCCAAGAAGAAGGCGGCGCCCAAGCCCCGGAAGCGCAAGGTGAGCGACGCGACCGCGACGCCCAAGCTGGGCGCGGCGTCGGCGGCCAAGCGCGCGGCGACCGACGAGAGCAAGGGCGAGAAGGCGGCCGACCGCGCCGGCGCCGTGAGCCACGCGCCCGCGGTGGACCCGCTCGCGGCAGCTGCCGCGGCCATCAAGCCGTTTGTCAAGGGCGAGCTCGTCGAGAGCAGTGCGTGATGTGTCTCTGGAAGAGGCGTCTCTGGCCGGTTGAGCGCTAACAGCTTGTGTATGGCATTACAGTCAAGCACATGATGTTCGGCTTTGGCGACGACCCGGAGCCACTGACCGAGACGGCCCAGCTCATGGAGGACCTCGTGGTGGAGCATGTGAGCTGCATGGTGCGTGCATTCGCGATTGCTTTGGTTCTTGTATCGGCGGGAACACAGCGGACCAACAGGCTTCGTGTGTGTGCTGTTATGATGGGTTTAGACCAAAAAGGCCATGGAGATCGCGCAGATCAAGGGCAAGCTCGATCCGGAGTGCTTCACGTTTCTCATCAGCAAAGACCCGGAGCTCTACGCGCGCATCAACGAGCTGCTGCGCGCGAACGACGAGTTCCGCGCCGTGCTCAACAGCGGCTTCGACCCGAGCGACGAGAAAATGTACTAACAATGGGTTAAATATTTGACTTACGTGGTGTACACTGTTTATGGGATGCTGTGGTCCACACTAGTTTGGATGTCTTCGGTGCTTCTTCTTTGCCTTCTTCTCTTTCCCCGTCTTTCTTCAAGCCGTTCAGTCACAGAACACACACACATCATCAACACACTCGATTGGGCAGCTGGGCGGGCGGCCAATCACATGCGTCCATGGCACCCGGATAGCAAATCGGGACACTGCGCTCTTGATACGATGGGGGATGGAACGCCTTCCGGTCACGGGCTGGCAAACGGGGACCTCGCTCGCCGCCTCAGCGACCCGCAACCCTCGTCTCGCCATCATCACGCGCGCGCGCCGCCGCCGCCGCCGCCGCTTCCTTCTCCTCCCCGCACGCGACGCTCGGCGGCACGGGCGCCGTGGCCCCGCAGAAGCAGCAGCAGCAGCAGCCGCACGGAAGCGCCGGCGCGTCCGACGACCCGGGCGGAAGACGCCATGCGCGTCGCGCCCTTCGAGGGCGAGCGAGACGGCGCCGCGGTCGTGGTCGACGAGGGCGGTGACGTGGATGTGGACATGGGCACGCCCACGGCCGCGGCCACAAATAGCCTCAGCGACTGGCGAGAGGCGGCGCGAGCCGCCCCGCGCGACGATGACGACGCGCGTTGGAGAATACACGACGTGGATCGCCAGGGCGAGCGGGATGGCGCATCATCACAGACCGAACCGGCAACGCATGTGCGACAGGTGTCGGTGAGCAAAGCCTCCCATTCTTCGGCTGGAAGAAGGCGGCGACAGGGGGCGGACGGCGATTCGTCTGGGGATGAGGGGGTCGTGGAGATCCAGGCCTTCCGGGAATATGTGAGTGCTTTGTTGCCGTGATTGAGGTGGTCGTGGTGCTGTTTTTCATCGATTGTTTGGATGGATGAACATGGACGCATTAGAGCCACGACGATATCGATAGTCTGGATATCCTGCCGAGCCAGGACTTTGTGGGGGAGCTGCAAGACGACAGTTCTACCGTGCGCAGCACTTCCCAGCCAGATTCAAACGCGTGGCTGGATTTCCGGGACGGTATGTTCGTACCACCTCGATATTCCTTCGTTTCATGCCGTTCAATCTGAAGGAGTGTCTTTGTGTGTGCTTCTCCCTAGGCACCGAGTTTCACGAAGAGGAAGCGTCGGAGGTTTTTGACAGTGCGTCCAGGCTGTGATTTGTAGAGATCTTGTCCTTTTGCTGGTGCTGACTTTGATGCGTGTTGGTGGTCGTAGACGTTATTTATGCACCTCCGAAGTTGCCTTCGCGATCCGAAAGTGCGGATCCTTCCACGACGATGGTACGGTGTTGCTTCTCAGAAGACCTTTGTTCGGTTCATGGAGCTCAAGAGTTTGGGTGCTGTTGGATATCTGTAGCCATCCTCCAACCCATTATCAGTTCACCACAAAAGCATGCTCGACGACCAGTATGAGAGCGAGTCTGAACTGAGCGGTGCGTGGCCCCTCCCTGCTCTGGACGCTATGCTCGGTTTCTCTATCGTCAGCGTACTCACGCAGACTGTGGTTCTTACTCGTTTGCAGACGGTTACGATGTGCCGTGTGCGGTCTTTAGCACCGATCGTTTGCCGCGTGCGACCTCCACGCCGTCGCCGCAACCGAATGCTGCCACTCTGACGCCTGCCCCATCCGAGGTGACGGCCTCGCAAACCTCGAGCGCGAGCGGCACGCCCCCGCACACGGCGCCACCGCAACCGCAGTGGTGTGCGCGCATGTCGGTCAAGCGTGACTGCAGCTTCATTGACGAGACGCTCAAGCTCCGGCGGAAGCAGCTGAGCGTGCAGGACCTGTCCGAGTCGGGCGAGGAGTTTGAGGAGAAACTCAAGCTCGTCGACGGCGACGAAGACCCCGACGCCGGCGCTGATAGCGAAGACAACGCCGGTGGATCGAGCACTGCCAAGTCGTTGCTGTCGTCCTCGTCCTCGTATTCGGCCTCGACCGGTGCCGCCACTGGCTCGAACGGGCTCTTGCTGCCGGGCTTTCGGCCCAAGAAGAAGCGCCGCAAGGTGCGGCAACTCGCGCTCGACGCCTTCCTCAAGGTGCAGCCCGGCACCACGTATTAGACTCTGCTCGTATTCCCACCCACTCTGCATGTTCCCCTCGTACAATTACTCAGATCGCCCCTCACTCTCCGTCTTCAACGTACTCGTCCTCCATCCACGACGGCTTCTTTGACTTGGTTTTTGTATGCTGTGAGGAACACCTGTGTAATGACTGGCTTGATTTTGGCGGGAACTTTGGTGGGGGGAAGTTCGTACTTAGTCGGGTGCAGCCGCGTTTCGCGCCGCTCCTCCTCCTCTCCCCGCGCTCATTGATCCACCACCGAGGCAGGTGGGTCTTTTTGACACGCACACTCGAGAACGCACCGCCGCCGCCGCCCCGTGTCCGTCCAGAGAACCAACAACCGAACGAAACCAACGAAGCAACAGACCAACACCATGGCCTACGTCACGCTCACCAACATCACGGTGCTCGACAACCCGACGGCGTTCACGAACCCGTTCCAGTTCGAGGTCACGTTCGAGTGCGCGCACGCACTCGAGGGCGGTACGTTTGGACCCATCGGTTCCTCCCCCCTTTCTCCCTTGGAGGAAGAGGGAGTGGGCGGCACTCTGCGTATGCCGTCGAGCAAGTCTAACGGATGCGCGTCATGGTGTGTGTGGTTTAGACCTCGAGTGGAAGATCACGTACGTGGGCAGCGCCGAGGATGAGAGCCGCGACCAGGTGCTCGAAGAGGTGCTCGTGGGCCCCGTGCCCGTGGGTACAAACAAGTTTGTGTTCCAGGTGCGTGAGTATCTATACGCGGCTGTTATTGTATGGTAGGCTAACGCGTCCATGCTCTTCTTGTTCGCAGTCGGAGCCGGCCAACCCGGACCTGATCCCGGAGGAAGACAAGATCGGCGTCACGGTCGTGCTCGTGACCTGCTCGTACCGCGGCCGCGAGTTCGTGCGCGTCGGCTACTACGTGAACAACGACTACGCCGACCCGATGCTGCTCGAGAACCCGCCGGCCCGCGTCGACGTGTCCAAGCTGCAGCGCAACATCCTCGCGGACAAGCCCCGCGTCACGCGCTTCCCCATTGACTGGTCCCCCGCGGCCGAGCAGGAGAACGGCGGTTTCGTGGACGACGACGAGCTCGTCAAGGCCGCGGCGCAGCTTGACCACAACTACACAGACATTGTCATCGACAACAATCAGCCGCAGTTTGACGGCATGGAGGACGACGACGTCGACCTCGACGGCGAGGATGAGGACGACTCGGCCGAGGACGTGGACGGCGACGGCGACCAGGACATGGAAGATGACGACGTGGAGATCGATCTCGATGACGAATTGTGAGCCAGTGTCTCAGTGTCTCCCATTCCCTCGAGCGGGCTGAGAAGCGTTACGAAGAGAGCGATGAAGAGCGCTGCATCGAGACTCACCGGGAGTAGTCTGTATTTATAGAGAAACGTTTGCTCCTGAGGTTCCTCGTATTCGTCGGGCCGCGAGGACACTCAATACTCGAACCCTCGGTGTTTGCAACAGAGAAAAAAAAATTCTAAACGATCAAAAAAGAAGAAAACGAAACACTACTGAATGACACACTCGCCACATCAGCACGTTTCTATGAGTCGAATGCAAAGCACAATAGTCTATTGAGGTCATCGTGTGCGTCCACAGCGCCTGCCTCGTAATACAGCCGGCCGCCCTGAGTTCAATTCCTATCTCAGTCTCCAGTTCGGAGTCGCGGGCGTGCCAGTCACAGTCCTCTCTCTCTCTCTCTCCCTCTCCTCTAGCGCACGCCGC
Source organism: Pythium rhizo-oryzae (assembly GCA_027475725.1). Taxonomy (NCBI): domain Eukaryota; phylum Oomycota; class Peronosporomycetes; order Pythiales; family Pythiaceae; genus Pythium; species Pythium rhizo-oryzae. The sequence continues at coordinate 1,847 of JAMFLL010000865.1, read as the reverse complement.
TTAGCGCAGCTTGAACTCGTGGGTCTTGTTGTACGTGCCGTTGGCGCCGTCGAATCGCACGGTGATGTCAATGTCCAGGTCGCGCGGGTTCTTGGCGTTGGGCTTGCACGAGAGTTCGCCCTCGATCACCTCGCCCGACTCACACGCGAGCTCCTCATCAATGTAGAACACGGTCTGCTTCCAGTGCGTGTACTCGGCGTTCGGGCCCGTGGAAAACGCGAGCTTCTTGTGGGTCGCGCGGAACGTGCAGTCAAAGTACGCGACGAGCGCGTGGCAAAAGTCCTGGCGGAAGCACGTGATGCGGAAAGGGGACTTGAACGTGAGCTCCTCCTTCGTGACCTTGGTCAGGTCGATGTCGAGGATCGGGCAGACGTCCGAGATCAGCGCCTCGCCGTTGACCGTGTCCACGAGCGGCTCGACCTTGGCGATCTCCTTGATGCAGCTCATGTCGAAGCCGTACACGTTGTCCCAGACTGCAGGTTCAATCAAAGAAAAGGCACTGTCAGTAAATCATCCATATAGACCCCAGCGACCTCTCCATGATATGATACGTACAGTCAAGCTTCTCGGCACGGTAGTCGCCGTCCTCAATCGCGCCGACGTACAGCACGGCGTGGTCCGGGAACATGAGGCCGCCCTCGACGAGGTACTTGTCGCGCGCGTACAGCACCGTGTCGAGCATCGACTCGTAGAGCAGGAAGTAGCCCATCCACTCCGAGATGATGATGTCGACCTTGTCCACGGGCAGCGTGAGCTCCTCCATCTTGCCCTGGATGAGCGTGATCTTGTCGGCAAAGCCGTTGGTCTTGACGATCTCGCGCGCCTGCACGAGGATGCCCGAGCAGTCGACGCCGTAGACGTGCTTGGCGCCGGCCTTGGCCGCGAACATGGACAGGATGCCCGTGCCGCAGCCGACGTCCAGCACGATCTTGTCCTTGAAAAGGTGCTTGCTTTGCAGGATCGCGTTCATGTACGCCTTGGTGCGGACCGTGTCCTTGAGCATCTCCTCGTGGATGCCGAAGTGCGAGTACGAGTCGAAGTAGTAGTCCTTGCTCGTCATCTCCTCGACGGCGGGCTTGGCGCTCGCGGCAGCGGCAGGCGCAGGCGCAGGCGGGGGCGTGGGCGTGGCCATTGTGGCTGTCGGTGGTGTTGTACGGGAAAGCAGCGAGGTCGGCGCGGACGACGAAATGGCTAATGCCTCTTGGAGCTCTTCGCTTCGATGTTGGCTCACCCAACCTGGAAAAAATGGATTGGTCGCGAGTGAAACACGCGTGACATATTGCGGTTAAGAACAGGTTAACTGATACACGACAGGGTTGGTTGGTGCCGTGCGGCTCGTCGACCAACGTCTCATGCATCCGGCGTCATGAACATGCGGAGGACTCCGCGGCGATCACGATAGAGCTAATGGATGGACACCTTGTTAATTGCAATAGCCATGTTGTGGGTTAGGCCGATGCGGATGAGATTAGTGCTCCATGGGGCGCACGTGAGACGATGTACTAGTAGTCTGTAGCTGTTAGCAATGTACGAGTAGACCTTACGCGTCGTTTCATGCGCATGGTCACCAACATGACAAGACGCTGCACTTGTGTGTTTTTTCACTTCCCCATAGAATTATCAGAGATTATCTGACCAACCTAAGAAGACAAACGCGCGGGGGCTCGAACCCCCACGGCGCGCTTGCTCCGTCAGACGTCCGCACCAGTTCCGCCGCCGAGCAAAAGAGCGCGGTCATGAAGACCGCCCTTCTTTATTCCTGCTTCAGAATGGAGGAAACGACCTCAAAGCAAGCTCATTTTCCCGACTTGGTGTATTGAAGACCAGGTGCGCATGCGGTCACGCAA